>CAUYPO010130279.1:0-29666 GCA_963574435.1 Cheirogaleus major
TAATTTCTTTCTATATTTTTAGTAGAGATGGGGTCTCGCTCTTGCTCAGGCTGGTTTCGAACTCCTGAGCTCAAACGATCCGCCCACCTCGGCCTCCCAGAGAGCTAGGATTACAGGCGTGAGCCACCGCGCCCGGCCTATTCTCGCTTTTCTTTAGAGACACTTGCGGTCTACAAACGTTTATGTGCACATATAATAAGCACACCCCAGACACCTAAAAAAGTAGCCTTCTCTTTCTACCCAAATGTAATGTGTCAAAAATAAATACTGGACGCTCAAAGAGAATAGCAAGTTCGCAGACGAAACGTCTGTTTGCAAAAACAGGAGGAAGAGGCCCCTGGAACCAACTTTCACCCCTGCTCACCGAGAAGGGCCGGAATCGCCAGGTCCGTGAGGCGAGAGGACGCAGAGTCACCGTCACCCTGACTCGAAAGGCGGAATTCCTTGCCTTCGGGGGGGGGGGGGAATCCCACACAGATTGCTTTGGAGGATTCTGAAGGGGCAATCGCTGTGTCTGAAAAGCCCCTGGCGAAAAGCCCTAAGGACATAGCGGCCTCTCGGTCCTGGCCGCTCCCAGAGGACTCACGGCCCTGGCGGAAGCGATCGGAGCGGGCCAAGCCTCCCTAAGGAAGTCCCTTCAGGGGCCTAGGACAAAGCCGTGTTCCTTGCCCTTACCCAGCCTCACCAAAGACGTGTTAAAGCCGACGACGAGTAGGGAAAAAAACACACAACTTACCCGCGCGAAGAAAGCGCCGGAAAAAACAGAGGCGCGGCGCTGACGTCACTTCCTCTTCCAGCCTCGGCCCGGAAGACCGAAGTTCCGCTACTCGGGGCTCAGCCATCTTGGGCCCACTTGCGCAGAGAAATTCTAGTTTTCTCTTGCGTCCGTAGGGATAAGCCTTGCCAGCGGCTTCTCGCGGGGGCTGGAGGCGGAAACAGGCCCGAGACAAGGTTGAGGTTAGTGGGGGGTGCTACTGGCGGGGGCGGGGCCCATATTCAGGGGTGGTGGGACCGGGCCCGGCGCCCCGTTCAATAACCTAGTTAAGCCTAAGGGCAAGGCTGGAGGTGGACCTGCCCACAGAATGCTCACAAAAACTTTTCTACCTACCTGCCCCCATGTTCCTAGATCGCTTACACTGAGTCTGCCCTCTTGGTAAACTTCCCAGTCCACGGGAAGTTCTGTGTCTTTAAGCCTGTATTTCCTTTCTTTTTATTTATATGGACACCAGGCCAGGCTCTAATAGTTGAGACCTTTGTGTTTTCAACGTACACTTTTTGTAAACACTGAATTTTTTTTCTTCTTCAAATAATGTATTTCTGATTTTATTTCTCGGATCTTACCATAAGTTCCAAAGCCTCCCATACTGGGTTGGAAAATAGCACTGATAACAGGCCTTCTTCACTTATGCAAGAATGGTTCTAAAGTTTCTCTAGAAATCATTTTTGCTGTGGCTTTTAGTAGGTGGCCTTTGCGGAGTTATTTTTAACACTGATTTACTAATATTTTGTCAAGAATTCTTGTACAAATGTTTTATGAATCTATTGAATTGGTAGCTCTTTTGATGTTCATTTTTCATCTTTTGCTGTACAGAATATTTATGTAGCCAAAGGAGTCCATTTAAAAAAATAATTTCTAGGTTTCCTACCTTGCACTAAAGTCTCCAGAAACTCTAGATTACATACAGATTTCCTAATTTTCTTCTGCAGTGTATTACTTTTTAATCTTCCATGCTCACGGAGTGTATTTTGGCATGTGGTGTGGCATAGTGGATCCAATTTTTTTTCCCTCCAGAAGGATGGCCAGTTATTGTAGTACCATGAATTGGTAAACCAACCTTGAATACTGATTTGAAATTCCATGTTTATTAAACAATAAATTTCTGTATATATACCTGTATCTGATTCTGGATTCTGTGCCAGTAATGTTTACTTATGCCAGTAGCATAATCTTTTCATACCAATGGTTTTTATTATTTTTAGATGCCTATATGAATCCAGTAGCTTTATATCAACTTTTAATATTTAGTGGTAAAAATATAATGGTAGCTGTTTGTTGGATCTTACTACCCTAGGTACTTCATAGATACATTTTTATGCTCTTGATTGCTTGAGCCCAGGAGTTTGAGACTGCAGTTAGCTATAATCGTACCACTGCACTTCAGCCTGGGTGAGAGTCAGACCTTGTCTCAAAAATAAAAATAAATTTTTGTGCTCCCAATGATGTAGCTACTGTCATAATTTTCAGTTTTGAAATTTGGATGGACCAGCTTTATTGAGATATAATTCACATATGACACAGTTCATCCATTTGAAACTATACAATTCAATGTTTTTGGTACATTCACAATGTTGTGCAACTATCATAATTTTAGGAACTTTTCATCACCCTAAAAGAACCCTTTGGATGTCAAAACCCATTTACTTCCTCCTTAAGCTCCACGTAACCACAAATCTACTTTGTCTCTGCAGACTTTTGTGCACATTTCACATGAATAAAATCATACAACCTTTTGTGAATAGCTTTGTTCACTTAGCATGTTTTTTCAGGGTTCATCTGTGTTATAGCATAGATCGTTCCATTTTATTACTGAATGATATTCCATTATATGTATATCCCATATTTTATTTGTTCATTAGTTGCTATACATTTGGGTTGTTTCCACATTGGGGGCATTAGGAGTAATGCTGCTATGAAAATTCACATATATCTTTTTGTGCATGTACATTTTTATTTCTCTTGAGTATATACTCTACTAGTGGAATTGCTGGGTCATACAGTAACTGTAAGTATAGAACAGCCAGAAATGTATAAGGGTTCCAATTTCTCCACATCCTTGCTAATACTTGTTGTAGTCTTTTTCATGTTAACCATCCTAGTGAAATGGTATCTCATGATTTTGACTTTCTTATTTCCCTAAGACTAGTGATGTTAAGCATCTTTTCATGTGCTTTTTAGCCATTTATATGTCTTCTTTGGAGAAATCTCTTCAAATCTTTTGTCCCTTATAAAATTTGTCTTTTCATTATTGAGTTGCATAGTTCTTTATATATTCCGTATAGTTCCCTATCACGGATACGATTTTCAAATATTTTCTCCCATCCATTGGGTTGTCTTTCACTTTCTTGCTGGAACATTTTAGAATACAAAAGTGTATAATGTTGATGAATGTCCTTTGAAATGCAAAAAAGTTTAATGTTGATAAATTTATTTTTTCTTTGTTTCCAATGTGCTTTGGTACCACAACTAAGAAAACATTGCTAAATCCAATGTCATGAAACTCTCCCCCGCTTCTTTCTTTTCTTTTTTTTTAAAATTTCAGCATATTATGAGGTTCTCCCCCTTCTTATAGGAATTTGACAGTTGTAGGTCTTACACGTTTAAGTCATTGATTGATTTTGAGTTGATTTTTGTATGTGGTGTAAGATAAGCTCCCACATTCATTCTTTTGCGTGTGGTATACATTTCTCCCAGAATAATTTGTTGAAAACATTCTCTTTCTCCATTGAATTACCCTGGGACCCTTGTAGGAGATCATTTGACCACATAAGTGCGGGCCTATTTCTGGACTCTCAGTTCTATTCCATTAATCTATAACTTTGTCTTTAAGCCAATACCACACTGTTATTATAAAATTCATCCCCAGTTTACAAAAAGATCAGATGGAGGTGAGAGGCCATCTAACTTCTCCAAAATTACACAGCCAGTAAGAGGCAGAGCCAAAACATGTACTCTAGCAGTTTGACTCTTGATTCTGTACTTCTAAACCACTTTGCTCTATGACCAGTATAGATTTAAAAGTTTCCTCACATTTCCAAATGTATTGATCCTCTATGTGAAATGCTGAGATCTTCACTTTCATGTCCACTTGGTTGAAATAAGTGTATTTTTAGAGGACCAACTCCTCATTTATCTAAAATTTGTCCTCATCTCAACCACTATCCTTTTCTTTTCACTTCATTAAGACAGAAATCCCAAAAGAGACCATAAAAAGAAGAAAGAGGCATGTGAATCCAGGCCTACACAGTCCTCCCCACTCCGCCCATGTTCATGGAAGCCATCTCACATTAAGTCCCCTTACATGTAACACATACACAGAAACACACACAACAGTGCTCCTGTGTGTGCAGCTGGCATCACCTAGACCCAGAGCTTGAGTGGCTGTACACAGGTAATAAACACAAACTAATAGGGCAGAAGTCTGGGAATGTACTTCATATAACCAGCCAAAAAAATATTAAGGTTGTTGCTTTTCTCTCAGCCCTTAAAAAAATATTTAATTTGCTCTTTGCCTTTATGATTTTTGATGCAAAATCCACAGTCAGTTGAGCTGTTCTCTTATAAGTAACGTCATTACTCTCAGGCTCAATTCAAAATTTTTCTCTAGCTTTCAGCACTTTGATTATGTTTGGGATTAGATTTCTTGGGGGTTATTATGTTTTGGGTTCACTGAACTTCTTGAATCCGAAAATTTATGTCTTTCACCAAATTTGAGTTTTTCACCATTAATTTTTCAAAAGTTTTTACTGCATCACACGTTGTCCTCTGCAAGGACTCTGATATCATGAATGTTAGCCTTTTGGTATTATCACACAGCTCCCTCAGGCTCTCTGACAAGTATGCTGAATAATTTTGGATTTTATTCAGGGCATTTTGATTATTATGCTATGACACTCTGGACTTTTAAGCCCTACAGAGAACATAGAATTTTTTTTAACCAGACAATCACCCAGTTGGGTTCAGCTTGCAAGTTTTAGTCTGCACACTGTGGATTATGGTTTCAGTGTGAGTTTTGTTTTCAGACTTTGTATTACTATAGATGTTTCTGCCTAGAGGTTAGACTACATGGAAGGTCATCTATCTCTCAGTCCAGTTCTCAAGATCTGTGGTCTGTCTCACTGCCACAAGATTGTCTGGAGGCTGAGGGCAAGTAAATGGAGAAACAATACATGGTGGCATTGATCTCCCTCTCACTGAGCATTACTGCCAGAGCCAGAGGGCTGCTTCTGGAATTTCCCTTGCTGGTGCTGATGTTTGCCTCTGGGTTTTCAGCTACACTGAGTGTAGATCAGATGATACCAGGAGGAGAACAACTAGTAAATTTACTGCCTGTTTGGTGGTAGTTTGAAATCTAATATTTTTTTCTATCCACTTGCTATTATTTACTTTTCAGATTCCTCAAACAGGTGCTCCATACATTCTGTCCTTGTCTTACACCTGCATTCAGTGCAATAGGATAATTATGCTTACTCCATCTTTCTCTAAACTGGAATCAATTTTGCCTAGTTTCATATAAATAAAAACAATAAGTATGCATTCTTTTGCATCTGGCTTCTTTCACAACATTGTGAGATGCATCTGTGTTAGTGAGTGTACCTGTGAATCCTTGGTATAATCCCCTCATGTTGAGTGCTGTTGGGATAAACTTTGTTTTAATCAAGAAAATATGGCAAAGGTGATAGGATGTCAACACTGTTGCATTATGTGGCAACAGTGAAGAAATTTTGAAAACATAATTCAAGTCCCTATTCAGTAGATTATATTTTATACAAAAGGGATTATCTCCTGGAATACCTCTAGGAGGACTTGGTTTACTTATAGTCTAGAGATACCTAGAGATAGTCACCTGAATAAATCAGGTGAGCCCCTTTAAAGGGGTTCTAGATAGCAGAAACTAAAAACAGTAGACACACTTTATGTTGCTGGCATTGACAATATAAGCTGCCAAAATACATCCACAAAAAAATAAATTCTGCCAATAATCTGACACAGATCAGAAGCAGATCCTTTGATATTTTAGCCTATAGATGAGAATGCAGTGTGAATGATACCCTGATTTCAGTCTTAGGAGATCCTGAGGGGAATCCCAGGCTAAGCCATGTCCACACTTACACCTAACAGAAACTGTGAGGTAATAATATATCCATGTTGTTTTAATCTACTTAGTGTCAAGAATCAAAAGCTATTACAATTTGTAAACTATTGCTTTTCCTTGTAGAAGAATATTCCATTAAATAAGCATACCATAATTTGTTTTTCCTTTTTTCTATTCAGGCAGATTTGGATTTTTTCCCCCTAACATTATTTAAAATCTAACGCCTATGAATAATTTTTGACATTTGTCTTGATGAGCATGCATTTTGTTGAATAGAGTGTATTATGTTCAAATTGAGCAGAAAATGCCAAATGATATTTCAAAATATATAATTTTTTAAAAAAAAAAACAAGACCGACTAAAAAATCAAAGAGAGAGGATAATGGAAAGACCTGCAAATAATCTGGAACTATTCCTCATCTATTCCAATATATCTCTGGGTTTCAATGTCTAGGTCTAGGAACTGGCCCTATTCATCATGTGTGCATATTTATCAGCTTGTGTGCTAGTTAGTGACTGTGTCCACTGGTTGTGGGCTTAAGCACTTTCACCTTGTGTGACTTTAGACCAGTCTTTAAGTCTCTTAGCTGGTGTATAAACCAGCAGCTAGGTCACAGAAATAATTGTGTTCAAAATTCTTTGTATATTTTATAAGAAAGCAAAAAAGGTTCTAGGGTATTGGAGCACATAAATTCCAGACATCAAAAGGAAAAATGAAAGCATAGCTGCATAGGAGGAATAAATTCTACTGTTCTATAGCTGTGGTCCACAACCCCCAGGCCACAGCCAGTACAAGTCTGTGTCCTGTTAGGAACCAGACCACACAGCAGGAGATGAGTGGCAGGCAAGCAAGCAAGCAAAGTTTCATCTGTATTTACAGCTACTCATCATCGCTCAAATCACCACCTAAGTCCCCCTCCTCACCCCCTCCACAGGTCTATGGAAAAATTGTCTTCCATGAAAGCAGTCCCTGGTGTGAAAAAGGTTGGGGACCGCTGTTCTAGAGCACTATAGAGTGACCATAATTAACAAGAATTTATTGTATATTTTCAAATAGCTAGAAGAGTGGATTTTGAATATTTGCAACACAAATAAATGATAAATGTTTTAGATGATGGATATGCTAATTACCCTGATTTGATCATTACACATTGTAAACATGTATTGAAATATTACACTGTCCCTCATAAACATTTAAAATTATGTGTCAAAAGTAATAACAAAAGTAAAAAGAAAAATAATTAAGAAAAAAAGATAAATTCAAAGAAAAAAATGAGAAAAATGGTAAGCATAAAATGATAATTAAATTCAAACGAATCAATAATTACATTACATATACATGAACAATATGCTTCCACTAAATAAGTATTGTTACTGTGGGTCTTGACAATATTAAGATTAATGCAATGTGGGATTATAAATAGAATCCTGGCCCTATATAAGGACAATGGTGACAAAATGTGAAACCTGAATAAGGCCTAGTATATAATCTGTCCTGGAGAATGTTCCCTGTGCTCTTGAATGTGTATTCTGTTGCTGTTGGGTGGAATGTTCTATAGGTCATTCATTTAGTTTAGTTCAAGTCTAATATTTCCTTACTGATTCTCAGTCTAAATAGATAATCTATCCATTGTTGAAAGTGGAGTAATGAAAACCTCTACTACTGTTGTAATTATGTCTTATTTCTTTCTTCAGATGTGTTAATATTGGCCTTATATATTCAGGTGCTCTACTATTGAGTACATACATATTTATAATTGTTATATCTAGATGAAGTGGCCATTTTATTATGTGACCTCTTTTTCTCTTGTTGAAGTTTTTGATATACTGTTTTGTCTGATATAAACACACTCCTCCTGCTCTTTTTTGGTTTCTGTTTGCAAGGAGCATCCCTGTCCATCCCTTCAGTCTACTTGTGTCCTTAAAGGTAAGGTGACTCTCTTGACAGCAGCAAATATAGTTATATGTTGTTTTTGATGCAATCAGGCACTCTGTCTTTTGATGGGCAAATTTAATCCAATCTCATTTAAAGTAATTGTTGAAAGAATCACACACCATGATCAAGTGGGAGTTATTCCTAGTTGGCAAGGATGGTTCAACAAACACAAATCAATAAATGTGATATACCACAATAACAAAATGAAAGAAAAAAAATCATTATCATTGCAATAATTGCAGGAAAAGCAGTTTAATGAAATATATAATTTCATGATATCAACTCCCAAATAAATGAGGTATACAAGAAATGTATCTCAACATAATAATAGCCATATATGACAAGCCACAGCTATCATCATACTCAGCAGTGAGAAGCTCAAAGCTTTTCCTTTAAGAATAAGCACAAACTGGGCATGGTGGCTCATGCCTTTAAGCCCAGCATTTTGGGAGGCCAAGGCAGGAGGATGGCTTGAGGCCAGGAGTTTGAGACCAGGCTGGGCAACATAGCAATATCCCATCTCTATAAAAAAAAGTTAGCCAGGAATGGTGATGTGTACTTGTACTCCCAGCTACTCTGGAGGCTGAGGCAGGATCACTTGAGCCCAGGAATTTAAGGTTACCGGTAGCTATGATTGTACCACTGCACTCCATCCTGAGCAACAAAGCAAGACCCTGTCTCAAAATATAAAAATAAAAAGCTCTTTAAGTCAAGAACAAAAGTGCCCACACTTGTCACTTCTATTCAGCATAAAACTGTAAGTCCTAGCCAGAGCAATTAGGCAAGAAATAAAAGGTATCCAAATGAAAAAGAAAGTAAAATTATGTCTGTTTGCAGATGAGATGATCTTAAATGTAGAAAATGCTAAAGACTCGCCATATACAAATAACCATTCAAATTGGATTAAAGACTTAAACCTAAGGCTGTGAACCCATAAAGCTGCTACAAGAAAACATAGAAGGTTCTTTATGCTGCTGGTCTTGCCAATGATTTTTAGAGTTGACACCAAAATCAAAGGCAAGTGAGACTACATCAAACTAAAAAGGTTCTACATAAAAAAGGAAACAATTAAAATGATAAGGCATCCTATCGAATGGGTGAAAATATTTGTAAACCACATATCTGAGAACTGGTTAATATCCAAAATACGTACGGAACTGTGACTCAAAAGCAATGAAATAACTCAATTTAGAAATGAGCAAAGAACCTGAATAGAGGCTTTTCCAAATGAGGCGTACAAATGGCCAACAGGTATATGAAAAGACTATCAATGTGCAAATGAAAACCACAATGAGATAATGCCTCACACATCTGGATGGCTCTTATCAAAAAAATCAAAAGATGTGTAAAAACAAATCCCTTGCACACTGTTGGTGGAAATATGAATTGGTACAGTCATTATGGAAAACTGCATAGAGGTTCCTCATAATTTAAAATAGAACTACCATACAATCCAGCAAACCCACTTCTGGACCCAAGGAAATGGAAACACTGCTTCAAAGAGATACCTGCACCTATATGTTCACTGTAGCAGTACTCATAAAAGCCAAGGTATACAACCAACCAAAGTGTCCGTCAACAAATGAATGGATAAAGAAAACGCAGTGAATGTATATAAAATGGAACATTTGGTCTTAAAAAAGAATGAAATCCTACCACTTGCAATAACATGAATGAACCTAGAGAACATTATTCTAAGTAAAATAAGCCACAGACAGAAAGACAAATATCACATAGCCTCAGCTATATGTGGAATCTAAAAAGAAGTTGAACTGACAGAAGCAGAGAATAAAATAGTGGTTAACAGAGATTGGGGATAGGAAGAAAACAGAATATATTAGTCAAAGGGTACAAACTTGTAGTTATAAGATGAATAAGTACTGGAGACCTAAGGTATAGCATGATGATTATACTTAATGTACTACATACTTGAAATTTAATAAAACAACAGAAAGTGTTTTCATGACACCAAATAAAACGTAAAACGTGAGATAATGGATATATTAGCTTGATTGTGCTAATCATTTCACAGTGCATACATATATCATATCACATTGTATACCCTAATATATATAATTTTTGGTTTTCATTCATACTTCAATAAGCATGGAAAAAAGTAAAAAATGTAGTAGATATTAGTATTTATAATTGAAAAATAATAAAAAATAGCAATGAACAAACTTTCCTGGAGAGTCAACTATAGCAATAACATGATACTCTAACTCTCAAATGCTTATATAATAGGAAAGAAAGTCTGAAAATGAGGTATGCATTTGATTTCAGAGATAGAAAAAGAATAAATTCAAAGTACACTACGATGGAGGTAAAAATAAAGAATAGAAATTAACAAAATCGAATACCAGGGACCAAATTGTGTATCCCATCCCATCCTGCAAAGTTCCTATCTTGGAGCCCTAACTCCCAGACTGTATTTGTAAATGAGGCCTTCTAGAGGTTATTAGGGTTACATGAGATCATGAGGGTGGGGCTCCTGTGAGGGAATTAGTACCCAGTAAAGAACAGACATAAGTGAGAAAATATAACTATCTAAGAGGAATCAGGGGAAAGCATTTAATAATTTTTTTTTCTTTTGGCCTACTCCTTCTGAGGGACATTGTTAAGCCATTCATGAGAAAGTCTTCTCAAACAATAAAAAGTAGACAAAAGCTTTCACCCTGTAAAATCCACAACCAATACAGTAATGGGTAAAGATGGAAAGCATCTGCCATGAGGATTAACAAGAGTATCCCTGTTCTACTAACTCTAGTCATTATTCTCCAGGTAGTCTTGTTTAGGCAGAAAACTAAGAAAAAGACATAAATGATCTAAGGTTAGGAATGAAAATCAAACTGTCTTTAGTTACAGATTATATCACTATGTATGTGGGAAACACAATACATAAAAACTAGAATTTTAAAGAATGTTTACAGGGCTTCTAGTAAAATTCAATATACAAAGATCAACTGCATCTTATATATTGACAATCAGAAATCAGTTTCTGTACAACTCATCCATGTAACAAAAAACACCTGTACCCCCTAAATCTTTCAAAATTAAAAAAAGAAAGAAAGAAAGAAATCAGCTTCTGAAGCCAGGCGGTGTCTGGGCTGAGACTATGGTATCATTTCTTAATGATACTATCACCACAAGTCCAAGCACCAGGATGAGGCCAATCTGCAGTATTGACCTCACTCACAAGTTCTTGACTCAGGCAACTATGAACAAGTTTCAGGCATCTAAAGAGTCTATGAACTGATACAATCCACACAGGCAGTTAAGACTAATCTGATGATCATTTGTGTCACTGACAACAGTTAAGCTGATAGCAGATAAGCTAAACAGCAGCACTCATACCCACAAAAGAACACTCCACAACCCACTTCTCTCCATGAAAAAACATATAACGCAAAGATGCACAGATCTCTTCCATTCAGGACTTTTGAAGTTAACTGGATTATCATTACTTTGGTTGGATTAAGTACTACAGAAAGTCATCAAGTAGCAGCAGCCTCAATGGCCATACATAACATAACCCAAGATTGCTGGAGCGTCAGAAATATTTACATTTGTACCACTCATGACCATGTCGTCATGCTTGTCTGTGTGTTCAACCCAAGGGCCACATTCAGGAAGTCCCAGTAATGGTGTCAAGTACAGCAGAACATCATGACCAGCCACATTCACAGGAATTTTTTTTGTTTTCATTGCACAAGGATGAAATGAATACCCAGAAACTGGTCATATTGCGAATTACAGCAATTACTTGACTCAGACATATAAAATGATTGCTTTGCTAAACCATGACAACGAACACTCCTTCAAAAGGAATGAATATTCATGGTTCCCACCACCTCCATGCACAGCTTGACATTACAGTAAGTCCTACCTCCCCACGTGGTGCAAGGGTTATAGCTCTCCCTCCATGGTCACAAAATCACGGTATCTCAGACTACTACCTATTACCTCACTTTCTCCACTCAGCCCCTTCTTTAAACTTGACATCTTTTCTGAAAAGAGCAGGTGTGAAAGAGGAACAAGAGCATTTTTACATTTAGAGCTTTATTATATCTCACACATTGGCCAGTGTGGGCCACATGGTGGACCATGTCCTAAGACATGACAAACCACAAAGAGAATCTACACTGCTGAAACAGGTTTATGTCTGAATCCTGAAGGCCCACTTTTGGCCAGGTTGTAACCCAGAAGGTGTAGTAACTAGACAAGAGTGGCACTGCTATAGGATAAAGACATATCATGCGGGGAATGAGCCAGGAAGTATTACAAATTTTCAAAATAGTTCTATAGAACCACCCACAAAACCATGTCTCTGTTGGACTTCAGGCACTTCCCCTATTCCATACATAAACAGTTTGAGTGTGAATCACCTCATGTGTACTAGAGGTTGAAGAATAATGTAATGTAAAATATTACTTTCCAACATTTCTTACCTTCATGAAGTTTTTCTCCACTATGAGATTACAGGTGAACATAAAAGTCTTTAACAGGACTACAATTTTTCCACATATATAAGGTTTTATCTCCACTGTGAGATCTCACATATTTAATAATACCCAAGGAAACAGGGAAAGCTTCCCATGATTCTAACACTGCACAGCTTCACAGTCAATTGTCATGTGCTGGACTGTGAGCAGATTCCGATGGCTCTCCTACATGCCTTAACTTCACGGAACATCTTCAGAGTGAGTTCTTTCTTATCCGAATCAAGTAAACAGGCACAACTGAACATTTTCACAAATTGTTTACATTGATAAGTTTTCTTCCCAGTGTAAATAAGAATGTGATTATTAAGGCACATGGACTTCTGAAAGGATTTTCTTCATTCTTTACATAAAAAGGGTTTCTCTCCAGTGTTTTTATATGTTCAGTAAGGTAAGAAAAACTAGTAAATGCTTTTCTGCATCCCTTACATTTATAGGATTTCTCTCCAGTGTTGTTTGTATGTGTCTAGAAAGTTACAAGTGTCAATGGGGCTTTCCCACATTCCTTGCATTTATAGGGTTACTCTCCACTGTGAATTCTTACATGTTCAGTTAGGCTTGAGGAAACAGTGAAGGTTTTACTACATTCATTACATACAGAGGGCTTCCCATATATTGCATATGTGAGTTTTCAAATGTGCAATATGAAATGAAAATGAAGCAAAGGCTTTCCCACATTGGTCACATTCAAAGCATTTATCTTCTGTGTGAATTCTCATATGCTGAATATGTCCTGAAGAAGTACGAAAGAATTTCCCACATTCTTAACATTCACAGATTTCTCTCTAGTCTCTCTAGTGTGTGTGTGCATGTTTAGTAAGGCTTGAGCGCCAAGTGAATGCTTTCCCACAGTTCTTATATTTATGTGGTTTTATTTCAGTGTGAATTCGGAAGTGATCATCAAGGCATGAGGAATTTCTAAAGGATTTGCCACATTCTTTACATTCAAAGGTCTTCTCTGTAGGGTGGGTTTTTAAATGTTGAGTTAGTAGACAAAACCTATTATAGGCTTTTCCACATTCACTACATTTATAGGGTTTCTCTACAGTATGAATTCTTACATGATCAGTTAGGCTGGAAGAAACAGCAAAGGCTTTCCCACATTCCTTACATTCATAGGGCTTCTCTCCAGTGTGTGTTCGTAAATGTCTAGTAAGGTATGAGTGCTCAATGAAGGCTTTCCCACATTTCTGACATTCGTAAGGCTTCTCTCCAGTGTGTATTCGTAAATGTTTAGTGAGGTATGAGCACTTAATGAAAGTTTTCCCACACTCTTTGCATTTATATGGTCTCTCTCCCGTGTGAGTTCGCACGTGAAGTCGAAGATTGTAGGAACAGGTAAATGGTTTCCCACACACATAACAATCAAAAGACTTCTCTCCAGTGTGAGTTCTCAAATGTGATAAAAGAGATGAGGAAAAAACAAAGGCTTTCCCACACTGGTCACACTTAAAGGGTTTCTCTCCCGGGTGACACTTTATATGTTCAACAAGGCCTGAGGATGTACTGAAGGCTTTACCACATTCCTTACACTCATAAGGCTTCTTTCCACTGTGAGTTCGTACATGTTCAGTAAGGCTTGAACGTACAGTGAAGGCTTTCCCACAGTCCTTACACTTATAGGGTTTTATTGCAGTGTGGGTTCGCATGTGATCATCAAGATAGGTAGGATATCGAAAGCCTTTTCCACATTCCGTACATTCATAGGGATTTTTTACAATGTGCATTTCAACGTGCACAGCACGGCTTGTGGAGTCAGGGAACACTTTCCCACATTGCTCCCATTCATACAGTTTTTCTCTATTGTGAGTTCTCGTGTGTGCCTGAAGGTGTGACTGATTAACAAAAGTTTTCCCACCGTCACTGCATTCAGAGGATTTATCTTGTATGCACTTTCTCTGGAACTCAGCATTTAAAGTCAGGCTAAAGGATTCTCCACATTGATCAAACACAGAAAGTTTCCCTCCAGTAGAGGTTCTCTTGTGCAGAGAAAGGAGGTCTTCTCCATACTGATTACATTCAGAAATGTTCTCTCCATTTGGAGTACTCATGTGTGTCTTGAGGCATGAG
Organism: Cheirogaleus major; assembly: GCA_963574435.1. Lineage (NCBI taxonomy): Eukaryota > Metazoa > Chordata > Mammalia > Primates > Cheirogaleidae > Cheirogaleus > Cheirogaleus major. The sequence goes on from CAUYPO010130279.1 coordinate 14,379, forward strand.
TGTTCACTGAAAACGTTTCCACATTGCTTACAGTCACATCCTCCACTGTGGCTTCTTGCCTGTTGATTAAGGAATGAAAGATGAATAAAGCATTTTTTCAGACTTATTAATTGATTCCACCCAATTCAGAAACATGATGATGATTATGATTTGCCATTTTCATATCACACTCACAAGTTCCTGCCCTCTGGATTTCTTTCAATTTGAATAAAGGAACTCTAGTGCAAGAATCCTGTGCCATGTAATCTATGCTTTAATCTTGAAAGAAGTCCTGTAGATTTCCATGAAATTATTTTAAAAACTTAACGTCTAGTTATGTATGGTGAAATCTATGTTTGTGGGAACTCTGAAGTATGAAGCTTTATGCTAGGTATGGGGTATCTCTCTGGAGACATTTCTTGCTCTTGGGTGAATGCCACTTCTCTCAAGTATCTGTCGTTTGTGCTATTTCTACAGTGCAATACCAATCTACTCTGAATGTGGAAAATAAGAAATTTCTTTTGTTAATCTTACCAGTTGTATCTCACTTGATGTTTTGAAACAAAAAATATCTTGCCGAAGGGCTGACTCATTGGTTTTAAGACACATTTTCCGTTCTGATATAAGACAGAAAAAGATTTGTGAGTGTTTACACAACAAAATGATAGGTTAAATAACTTAAAAATAATAAAGCTCATTTGTATTTTTCATACTAAACATGATAAAAAATAAAGCAAAGAAAAATTTAAGCAGTCTAAAATTTGGCAGTCAAAGACTCAGGGTCAAAATTTAGTAATTTTTCTAAACAATTTATTCTAAGAAAATTAAACACGATGGTGAAGAGAAACAGTATTCATCAGGGAAGGAATTAGAAAAAATTGGGAGAGAGACCATACATTAAAACCATAAACTCAAAGAAGAAATACAGATCATTTGTTACATCACAGGAAAGTCTGGATAGATGCAAAGCAATGTAATATGAAAAGCTGAAGATATCCCAAAACATCTGAGTCCAATGAATCAGCCTTCTGATCCAAAGGGCATCTTAAGAGGTTTCCTCATTATACTTCCAAACATACTGAACTTATCATTGATGAGTTCACACTTACCTTGGAGAAAGCCTCTCTCTACTGTCCTAAATTCTTCTTCCAACCAAGAGATCAGACTGGGTTTGAAAAGCTGGTAACCTGTACACAGGGAAAGATACATGAATGGAAGCAGTTCATGCACGAGATGGCAAACTTTCCCATGAAATGGGGCTACATTTATAAGTAAAGCAGTGAAAAGTGCTCAAAATGCAAATATCCCTATTTTCTGTACTCAAAAGAGAATGGTTCTGTCTGACCACTGAAACCTAAATTCAGGCTTAAATACACATTTAAAAAAAAAAAAAAACACTAAGACTTTTACTCAAGTAGAAAATAATGGAAGAGCAAAGAGAGATCTTGATTCTCCTGAGAAAACTACCTCACCAGTGATTCTCAACCTTAAGAATGAATCAGAGTCAATGTGGAAGGGTTGTTAAAACACAGACAAGGCCCTTCAGAAGCAGACTTTTTGATTCAGATATCAAAGGTGGATTCTGAGAATGTACATTTCTAATCGAGTGACAGTGATGCTATTGCTCCTAGGACCACATTTGAAAACTACCATGCCAGATGAAAACCCACTGATACAGGGACTGTGTCTCTGTTATTTCCCATTGTATTCAGATTTGACATCATTGATCCTAGAACACAGTAAGTACATAATATACATCTATAGGAAGCTACAAGGAATGATGCCAGTCTTACCTACTGAGGATAGGTTGTTGTAGTTCTCCAGCATCACATCTCTGTATAGCTTCCTCTGAGTTGGGTCCAGTAAAGTCCACTCTTCCTGGGTGAACTCCACAGCCACACTATCAAAGGTTACCAGGTCCTAAACCATCATATGCATGCTGGGTTGAGCCAAGTAACATCTCCACCAGTGTTCACTGGAGAATGAGGAATGGGGACCCAGTGCCTATACAGGGTACTGAAGGGCATTTCTTATACTTAAAACAATGAAAAGCATTCAAAATGCAAATCTGGATTAGCTCCCATTGTCTAACCAAGGGTTCAATGGTTTTAGGAACTCTTCTATCCACAGTCTCTCACTGTCAATCTCCTCTAATAACATGGCTATAGTAGCACCTCTTACACATGAACTAATCTCACCCCAACTGGACTGGGAGCTTGTCTTGTTTTAACCTTCTCTACTGCAAAACACTCCTGAGCACATGACAAACAGCTGATAAATGCTCATCATAAATAAGTTCTTTAAGAAAAGGACATGTTCAGGTTCCTTACCATCTGTCATGGCACCCAGAGAAATAAATACGCATTCTGCACAAGGAAAATTAAGATTAATTCACGCTAAAATACTGAGATAATTTTCAGAGTAATTCCTCACAAATATAAGAGGTATGACTTTTGGGGAAAATTCAATTAGGGTCTTTATTTGCCTTAAGGGACTCTGGAAACAGGTCTACTGACAAGAAAATGTGCCCTACTGGTTGGTATAATTATGCCATTATTTAGAAGTTTCACACTAAGTTTGGATATCCTTATATTCAACACTCTCACAGTATCTCTCCACAGACATTGCTCCCTCTTGTGTGAATACTGTTTCTGTCAAGTGTCTCTTTTATGCTTATTTTCTAAAATGGAAGTCCTAATATTCTCTGAATGTGGAAAATAAGAAATATCCTTTGTTAATCTGACCGTTTGTATCCCATTAGAAGTCTGTACCACCCAAAAATCCTGCTGCAGTGCTGAAACATTGGTTTGAAGTAGGATTCCCCAGTCTGAAATCAAACAAAAAAATTGAAGTTCGTAGAAGGAAACGGCAAAGTGAAGTAGTTAAGTCTCACTTGTATTCGTTTTTAAAATAAAAATGATTTAAATAAAAAAAGCTACATTTGAGGATTTAGACTATGTCAAAAATTTGGCAATGATAAGGATGAAGGGGCAAAATTTTAGATAATTTGTTACAAATTGATTTTTTGAAATTTAAAACTGATTGTAAACAGAAAGAACCTTATCAGAAAAGGAAAGTAAATAAGATCGGTACCATGAGCATAGTTTAAAACAATGAACACCGAAAACAAAGTATGAAATTTCATAAGATCACAGAAAGCTGGAATAGATGGAAATTAAAGAATATCAGAAATTAAACATATCCTAACTTCTGAGAAGCATGGCCTCAACCTTCTGAGATGAAGTGCATCTTAAAAGGTTCCTCATTATGTTTCCAAACATACTGAACTTCTCTGACCTGGGTTGTTCGTTGTGATCACTCACCTTGGAGAACTCCTCCCTCAACTGTCCTCAACTCTTCTTTTTGTTCCAGATAAGAGATCAGACTGGGTTTGATAACCTGACATCCTTTACACAAAGAAAGATACATTAATGGAAAAGGCTCACGCAAAAGATGGTAAACCTGAATATGATCCAGGAACTACAGTTCTAATAAAAGCAGTGAAATTATTTGAAAAGACTAAAAATGCAAATATCACTTCATTCTGTGCACTCAAAATTGGTTATCTCTGACCCCTGAGACCCAGATTGATGCTATGTACATATTTACAAAGCACTATCATTTTAAACACATAAGAAATAAAGTGAAACAAAGAGATCTTTGTTCACATGGGGAAAAAACTATACCAGAGATTCTTAAATATTATAGTGCATCAGATTCTTGTGGCGGGATAGTTAAAATACAGAAGGCAGAGTCCAAGTGAGAGCTTCTGATTCTGCAGGTCAAAGGTGAAGACTAAGAATGCACGTTTCTAAGAAAGTAACAGTGAAGCCATTAATATGGGACTACATTTTGAGGATCACAACAGTAATTAAAACCCATTAGGGCAGGGACTGTATCTGTCTGTGTTATTTCCCATTGTATTCAGAATTCATATCACTGATCCTGCAACACTGTAAATATGTAACATAATTTGTTCCATAGCAGGCTACAAGGAATGATGCCAGTCTTACCTCCTGTGGCCAGGTTCTTATAGTTCTCCAGCATCACATCTCTGTAGAGAATTTTCTGAGTTCTATCTAATAAAACCCACTCTTCTTGGGTGAAGTCCACAGCCACATCATCAAAGGTCACTGAGTTCTAAACCATCACATACATGCTGGCGTGAGCCAAGTAACATATCAAGCGATGTTCACTGAACAATGAGGTAACAGAACCCAATGTCTACAAAGAGTTAAAAGGTCTCTCATTGTCTACCCAAGGTTCACTGGTCCCAGGTATTCTCCTCTCTATCCCCACTCATTCACTGTTCATCAACTCCGGTCACATGGCTTTAATGGCACATCTCAAGCATGAACTTATCTCACCACAGCCAGACTGCGAGCACTTTTGTCTTATTTTCCTCTATTAAAGTACACTCCAGAGCACAGTGCATACACTTGATAAATGGTGATGAATGATAAGTCTTTGAGTAAAGGATACTTTCATCTTACAATCTGACAGAGCACTGAGCAAAATAAGAAACATATCTTCAGCACCATGAGGGACAAGATTAATTAGTAATTACTGAAATGTTTTTCAAGGTAATCCTTCACCAGTATGAGAGCTTCCGCTCTCTGGGAAAATTCAACGAATGACTCAGTCCTTGATTGACTCCATTTACTTTAAGAAGCCCTGGAAACAAGTCTGCCTAGAAGGAAAGGTGTCTACCTGGTGATGCAAGTATGTGATTTTCTAGAAGGACACACTTTCTGTGTACCTGATAACAATTTGTCAAGCCATCAACCATCTTCCTTTCTGCCTTTGTCTTTTCTTCATGAAGGCAGGCTGGGTCCCTAGAAAGAAGACCTCCTGGAAAAGAAAGAAGGCATGAGAACCCAGAGTTGACCAGAACCCCTACATTCACATGCATGGAATTCATTCCATCCTAGTTTGAAATTCCCATATAATCCAGCACACTTAGGAAAAAACACACACGTGTCCATACAACATGATTGTGGTTATCTTGCCCAGAGCCAGAAAAAAGGATTGTGAGCCAGGCTGCCAATAAGGAAAAGTGCAATATCCTCATTGTACAGGTAAGGAAACTTAAGGCCTGAGAAATGTGGTTCTTTTCTGCCTGTGATGACAGAATGTGCTCTGCATAGCCCCCTTTCCCCAACCTGGTTGACGGCCCAGAAAAGAGCCTCTTCACAAAGGCATTCAGAAATAGATAACTGATCTTCAAAGGAAGCAAGGAAAACAAACAAAGAAACAGATAACTGAAGGGAATACCTCCATCTTTGAAAAGTTCCATGTTTATTCTCCTTTATACACCTGTTATGACTACAGGGATAAAATCACTGAGGTTACTTAATTTCAATGATGATGGTGAGAACCCTGGTACCAGAAATCAGTGAGTAACACTAAACCATCAAAGACAATGAGGTCACATCAAATGTCAAGGGCACATTGAATGTATCGATAATCAGAATGCTTTGGCCCAAATAAATCATTGGTGGTGGCAAACTGATCCCAGTGTCCTTAGAATGAAACAGACAAGCAGCCTACTAAAACAGGATTAGCAAATCTTGCTGTAAAGGGATATATAGTAAATATTAGGCTTTGGGGCCATATGGTCTGTGTTGCAAATTCTCAACTCTGCCCATGTAGTATAAAAGAAGCCATAGAAAATACGTGAACAAGGGAACATGGTTTTGCTCCAGTAACACTTTATTTACAATAATAGGTTTAAGGCTAGATGTGTCCCATGGGCCACAGTTTGCCAACCTGTATCCTGGAATATTACTAGATCTACGAAACAAGAAGTCTCAAGTCTAGTGGCCAAACACCCGATATAAGTCATCACAGAGGAGATTTATAGCCTCTCAATTTCCTAATCACTTAGGATTATGCAGAAGTCATGGATCTTGGAGAATTACTATGGACTATCACAAACTTATATCAGTTCTCCTATTCTCTATCAAAATACAGTCTTCAGAGGTTTTGATATTGTACAAAACGTCACAATGGTCCACCACATTGATAACATTTTGCACGTTGGATCCCATGAACAGGAAATAGCAAATGATTTGGGTACCTTTATAAGACACATAACAAACAAAGCAGAGGATGGGCAATTCAAGGGCCAACAAAATCAACAAAGTTTCTGGGGGGGGTCCAGTGGCCTAAACCATATGAAGATATCCCCTCAAAGGTGTCACTCCTAGCCACTGCATATCACCTGCTCCCAAAATGAGGCACACTTGGCAGACCTATAAGATTCTTTAGGCAACATATACCACATTTCAGTGTGCTTTAACTCATCTACAGAGATGCTTGTAATGCTTAAAGTGAGTGGATACCAAGTAAGCACAGTGCACCAAGATTAGGCTGCAGTACAAGATTCTCAAGCACTTAGTCCAAATCAACCAGCAGACACAATGATGCTCAAAGTATCTGCGGTAAACAGGATGTTGCTGGAAGCCTCTGGCAAGCACCAATGGGAGAATCATAGCACAGACCTCTAGTAGTCTGGAGTAAATCTATGCCCTCTTCTGTAGGAAACTATTCTCCTTTTGAGTGAAAAGTATGAATGGTATATCACAGAGACCAAATGACTAACCATGGGACATCGAGTGGCCACATGGATTGAGCTCCCCAACATGAACTTGATGTTGTCTAACCCACCAACCCATAAATTTGAGCAGATGGAGCAGCTATCTATCATCAAATGGAAATGGCACAGAAGACGCTGAGCTCTAGAAGCTGCAGCGGGTATGAGTAAAACTTCATGAGCAGATGGCAAAGACTCTTTCAACGCAAACTCCATTCACACTGCATCCTCTCTCTCAACCCATACCTACGGCTTATGCCCATCTAACTGGAACAAAGTCCGGTTTACAGATGTGTCTGCATGACATGCTAGTATCACTCAAAAGTGGAGAGCAGAAACACAACAGCCCCCATGAAATGACTCTGAAAGGCTTGGGCACACAGGAACCGAGGCTGGTGAGCAGGCTCACAGAGGCAGTTTGGGTGCCACTGCAATTGCAGTCTGTGACCCTCAGACTGGTTTTTTCTCGCTCTCCAGTCTACTTCCCACCACTCCTTCTGCTCTTCTTCAGCCAACCCCTTTCCTCTGTGCAAGAAATACACGAAGCTCTCAACTGCTCTGGGATTTTGCTCAGAAAGTTCCCAGCATCTGAAATGTTCTCACTTACTCTACACCTCACCCTAGCTTAAAGCTCTGGCTAGCTAAATCCCACTCATGCTTTCATTCTCTTAAATATCTTAAAATCAATTCTTCCCATTATGTCTTTCCCCCTCTTAGTAATCCATTCTGATGTTCACATAGCAAACGTGCCAATATTCATTTAAAATCTGGCTTCCCTTACAGACTGTAAGTCCCATGGTGGCTGTACTATGCCTGTTTTGATGGTTCTTAGTAACCTGTCCCTGGCAGAAAGCCTAGTTCATTAAAGGACTGGAAAGATCATTTGTGGATTGTCAGACAATTTCCATTCCCACAAAAATGTAATAGTATATCTAAGCACAAGTAGAAGGCACACAGAAATAGAATTTACAACACAATTAAATAACACCCACATAAAATGTCTGCCCACATACAATATAAACCAAAACACTATACTTCTTAAAGTACATGAGTATTCTTACCATGAATATGGATAAGATATTAATATTCTTTTTGAAAACAAGAGTCTTGCAGTTCAAACTAAACTCGGTTCCTTATTTTTCACCAGAATAATCTGTAAACTTTACAAGTCCATTTGGAAACTGCCAAATAGTACAAGACCCATGGAAGGGAATTTATAACAACTAGCAAAATTAAACATACAGTTGCACTCTAACCTGACGTTCAACCTCAAAAGCTTACTCTGAAAATACACCTACAAAAATGTGAAACTACATATAAAAAAGTTAAGTCACTGTAGGCTACTCACAGATGCTAAAATAGTTGGTAGAAAGACTGATGGGGAACAAGATATTCTGGGTGCCAAAATATCAACCCACATATTACTTTTTTTAAAAACTCACAGGAGATGGGTAATGTGCAAGGTCATAAGAGGGTTTGAGGGAGGTGCATCTCCCAGTTGAGCATGAAAACCCAATCATCATCTTCATTTGTATGAGAAAAAAAAAACCCCCAATCATCACACTTATAAACCACAAAAGAATGCCATATACTACTTTCCTACTCAAAAGGAAAAGTCTATCTTTAAAATAAGAGTGCTCTGATGATCCCAACCTTAACCAAGTATCAAACTTAGCATCATTAACAAAGCAACAATTTAAATTTGTCTTCCTGATAAAATGTAATACAAAATACACAAAATCACCTACAAAATATTTTGCAAATGATCTCTCAAAGCCTCTGGTTCAGGGGTTGGCAAACTATGGCCTGTTTTGATAACGTTTTACTGGAACAAAGCCATGTACATCAGTTTACTATGGTCTGTGGCTGCTTGCCCACTACAAAAACAAAGATGAGTAATTCAAGACCTTATGACTAGACAGAATAAAGTATTTGCTCTCTGGCCCTTTCCAAAGAGTTTTCCAACCTCTAATTTTGACCCACATATCAGTTTACAGGAAATACAAGAAATGGAGGAAACCTTTAAACACATGAGAGGCAGGCATAGTAGCTCATGGCCTGTAATCCCTAAACAATTTGGGAGGCCAAGGTGGGAGGATCGCTTGAGGCTAGGAGTTCAAGACTAGCCTGGGCAACATGGGCAGACCCTATTTCCACAAAAAATATTTTTAAAAAGTAGCCAGGAATGGCATGCCTATAGTCCCAGCTACTAGGGAGCCTGAGACAGGAGGAATGCTTGAGCCCAGGAGTTCAAGGCTACAGCAAGCTATGATCAGGCTACTGTACTCTAGCCTGGGTTACAGAGTGAGATGTTGTGTCTAAAAAATAAAATAAATACAAGGCCAGGCACAGTGGCTCACACCTATAATCCTACCACTCTGGGAGGCCGAGGCGGGAGGATCGCTCAAGGTCAGGAGTTCAAGACCATCCTGAGCAAAAGTGAGACCCCGTCTCTATGAAAAATAGAGAGTATATAGAAAAAATTAGCTGGGCATGGTGGCGCATGCCTGTAGTCCCAGCTACTTGGGAGGCTGAGGCAGAAGGATCGCTTAAGCTCAGGAATTTGAAGTTGCTGTGAGCTAGGCTGACGCCACGGCACTCTAGCCTGGGCAACAGAGTGAGACTCTGTCTCAAAAAAAAAAAAAAGGGGGGACAATGTCTCACTCTGTCACCAAAGCTAGAATGCAGTGGCACAATCATAGCTAGCTCATTCACTGCAGCCTCAACTGCTGGGCTCAAGCCATCTTCCCGTTTCAGCCTCCAGAGTAGCTGGGCCCACAGGCATGCACCACTGTTCCCAGTTTCAGTGTGTGCCTTTCTAAAAGAGTGTGTATGACTTTTGAAAAAGTCAACATAATGGAGAAACATTAGCAACAATTCTAGGTTAAAACAAACTAAAAAGATAAACAACTGCAATACAAAAAGCTTCAATAGATCTTGGACCCAAATATACTAAAATAATAAAAAGTTATATTTTAGAACAATTTGGAGAATTTTAGTTTATTACACAAAGTAGATATTAAATGACATTATTATTTTTCATTTTCTTGGTTCAAATAATCGTATTGTAGTCCTCATTTTTGGGTAACGCATTAGCAAGTGCTTAAAGGTCGAGCTTCATCTCTGCAATGAATTTCTAATTTACTCTCAAATAGCTCACCACAAATGTATTTATTTATCTGCGGACAGAGCAAATATCAAAATGGTAAACAAAAAAAGGGGGGTGGGAAATCTACTACAATAGAAATTCATTATACCAGATGGTCAGAATACCTGTAGATTTTAATTGTTTCAAAAGAAAAGTATGCGAAAAATACACTTAGTACAACTATCCTGTCGACCGCAAATTGGATTATTCCAGTATTAGTGGGTAAACCCTCCATCCGTTATTCCTGGAGGCCCTGGCTATGAAGCTCTGTGAGGATGTACAGGCCTAGGAACTTCAGATAGAGAGATTGAGCATCCTTAGTTTTCTTTAGTAGGAAGACTGGCTGTCTACAAACGCTTATATTCACGTACAGAAATAGGCACACCCTAGACGCCAAACATCAAGTACCTTTCTACAGAACGTGGCGTGTCAATAATAAATACAACTGTAATAACAAGTACAGGACACGCAAATCCAAAACCAAACTCGCACATGAAGCCTGCGTTTGCGTAGGGGGCGCCTCTGAAACAACTCTCGCCCAGTGCTCACCCGAATACCGCGCAACTGCCAGGGCCGTGGGGCGCGAGGACCGTGGGGACGGATAAAACCGAACTCGAACGGCGGAAAATTCTTTTCCTTCTGCAAAACAATCGACAAAGGTTGCCCTGGAGGCCTCCGACGCGCCAACATCCGGCTCCCCGCGGGCACCGACGGCCCCAGCGGCCTCTCGGAGCGGCCCGGGCCCGGAGGACCGGCAGCCCCGGCGGACGCGAGTGGAGCGGGCCAAAGCCTCTCCCAAGGGCCTCTCGGTCGGCCTGGGCTGCCCCCGACCTCTGCCGCCCCCACCGACACGGCCAACCGTCCCGTTCACACGCGCCTCACCAAAGCTGTGACTGACCAGACGACACAAAGGAAAGACGGCTTCGGAGGGCCAGCGGCGGGGGTCGGGGTCGATGACGTCACTTCCGGCGCGAGCAAGGGGCGGGGCTCGGTGCGCGGACTGTGGGCCCCCCCCACGGAACTGCTCCGGCAGAGGAACTCGGGGTTCCTCCCGCGTGGGTGCGGGTGGGCCGCGGGGTGGGCTCGGGGCGTGGGCTGGAGGGAGAAGGGGGCCCAGAAGTCAGGGTTGAGGTTAGAACCAGGCCTGGGGGCGGGCCCATGCCCGGGCTGGGGCTGGAGGTAGGCCCGGCCCGGCCTGTGGTGGAATGGTGGCTTAGACGGGAAGGGCAGACGGGGGCGGGGACTCACCCCTCAGGATGCTCACTGAAACCTTGTCTACCTGATTTCCCTCCGCGGTCCTAGAGCCCTTTCAGGGTTCGCTCCCGTTGATAAACCTCCAGTCTAGGAAATGGCCTGTCTCTTCCCCTCAGTCAATCATCTCTTTTGGCCGTTATCCTCCCTTATTTCTTTTTAGTTATCTGGACACTGTGCTGAAAACTCTAATCGCTAATCCCTTTGCGTTTTCAACGTACTCACACTTTTTATAAACAGTGAATTTTTTTCTTTTTCAAGTATGTATTTCTGTTTTCATTTCTTGCGCCTTACCAAATGATTCAAGGCCTCCAGTACTGCGTTATAAAATGTCACTGACACCAGGTATTCTTCACTTATTCTGAAAAAAAAAAGCTGTTGGAATTTTGATGGGGATTGAGTTGAATCTGTAGATCTCTTTGGGTAATATTGATATCTTGATAATATTAAGTCTTCCTAGGCATGACTATAGAATATCCTTCGGCTTATTTAGGTCTTTAAGGTCGTTAAGTCCTTTAAGTCCTTGTTTAAGTCTTAAATTTTCAGTGTACAAATCTTTTACCTCTTTCAGTAAAGTTATCCCATGTAATTTACTCTTTTACAAGCTTTTGTAAATGGGATCACATTCTTCGTTTCCTTTTCTGATTGTTTCATTGCTGGTGTATAGATATACAACTGATTTTTATCTGTTGATGTTGTACCATGCACCTTTGCGGAATTCATTATAAGCTCTACTAGTTTTCTTGTAGATTCTTTGAAATTTTCTGTATGTCAGATATCATCTATAGTTTTACTTGTTCTCTTCCAATTTGGAAGCCTTTTCTTTTTCTTCTTTAATTGCATTGGCTAAAATTTCCTGTAGAAGGTTGAACAGTGATAGTGAAATTGGGCATCCTTCTCTTTCTGTTCTTAGCAGAAACTTTCAGGCTTTCACCACTGAGTATGATGTTAGCTGTTTCTCATAAATGCCCTTTATCATACAGGAAATTCCTTTCTATTTCTAGTTTTCTGAATTTTTACCATGGAAGGGTGTTGGGTTTTGTCAAATGCCTTTCCTGCATCAGTTGAGATCATCGTGTGGGGTTTTTTTCCTTTTGTTCTAGTAATGTGAATTATTTTTTAAATTTTTGTTGGAACAACCCTTATATTCCTGAAATAAATCTTATGAGTCATGGTGTATAATGCTTTTAATGTGCTCTTGGATTTGGTTTGCTAATATTTTGTTAACAATTTTTGCATCTATATTCATGAAAAATGGTCTGTAATTTCTTTTCATGATGTTTTCATCTGGCTTTGGTATCAGCGTAATGCTGGCCTCAGAATGATTTACGAAGTATTCCCTCTTCTTCTACTTCTTTTTTTTTATTCTAACTTTCAGTTTTATTGATTCTCATTAACTAGATTTTCACCTATTCTCCATTTCATGTATTTCCCCTCGTCTTGTTTCTTTCCTTCTGTTAGAAGTGTGTTTAGTTTCCTCTTCTTTTGGTAGTTCTTCATGGTATAAAGTTATTAATTTGAGACTTCTTTTTTAATGTAGGTATTTACAGCTATAAATTTCCTACTGAGCACTCTCTTCATTGCATCACATAAGTTTTGGTCTGTTCTGTTTTCATTTTTGTTTGTCTGTACATATTCTCTAGTTTCCTTTGAATTTTTTCTTTTGTTTTTTATGAACCACAGAAACTTATTTCTTAATGATTCTAGAGGCTGGAAAGTGCCAGCAGATTCAGTGTCTGGTGAGAGCCCACTTCCTGGTTCATAAGTACCATCTTCTCACTGTGTCTTCACATGGTGAAAGAGGCAAAGCAACTCTCTGTGGCTTCTTTTCCTTAATTAATTTTTTAGTTGACAAATTATCACATATTTGTGGGATACAAAGTGATGTTATGACTTATGAATACAATGTGGAATAATTAAATCAAGCTAATTTTAATAACATCCATCACATCAAATTCTTATGTTTGTGGTGAAAACATTTGCCTTGTAATTTATTCTTTTTTTTTAATTTTTTCTTTTATTTTTTTCTCCTTTTTATTCTTTTTTTCATTACAGAAGAGTATAGATTGGCATGATGTAATTTATTCTTGATCCTGTCCTTTTAAGTGTATATTGCAGCTACTACCACATGAGGCCAGAGAGAATTTTCTTATAAATGAGAATAGCCTGGCATTGTAGTTCACACTTGTAACCCAAGTGAGGCCAAGGCAGGAGTATTGCTTGAGGCCAGGACTTTGGGACCAGCCTGGGTAACACAGCGAGACCCGTCTCTAGAAGAAATGAATAAAAAGCTGGGCATGGTGGCTCACCCCTGTAATCCCAGCACTTTAGGAGGCTAAGGCAAGAGGATCACTTGAGGCCAGGAGTTTGGGATTAGCCTGGTCAACACAGACCCTGTCTCTACAAAACATCTAAAAATTAGCTGGGCATTGTGGCTCATGCCTGTAATCCCAGCTACTTGGGAGGCTGAGGCAGGAGTTTGAGGTTACAGTCAGCCCTGATTGTGCCACTGCACCCTAGCCTGGGCAACAGTGCAAGACCCTATCTCTAACTTTAAAAAAAAATGAATAAAAATTAGCCAGGCATGGTGGTGCACACCTGTACTCCCAGCTACTAGCGAGCTGAGCTGGGAGGATCACTTAAGCCCAAAAGTTTGATGATGCAATGAGCTATAATCGTGCCACTGCACTCCAGCTTGGGTGACATAGCAAGACCTCATTTCTAAAAAAGAATAAATACCATAAAAACCCATACTATGACCCATTAGCAACGACACTAGAGAGGAATACCCAAGAGCACTGAAAAAGTACCCTTATGTTGCCAATTAAATACACTCCCAAATAACCCATAGTTCAATGAAGATATCATAATGCAAATGAGGAAGTGTTTACAGCTGGAGCCATAAAGAAAGCACAATTATATAAAATGTGCATAATATAGCAGAAAATGGCCAGGCCCAAAGGCTCATGCCTGTAATCCTAGCACTCTGGGAGGCCGAAGTGGAACGATCACTTGTGGTCAAGTGTTCAAGACCAGCCTCAGCAAGAGCAAGATCCCACCTCTACTAAAAATAGAAAAAAATTAGCCAGGTGTCATGGTGTGTGCCTGTAGTCCCAACTACACAAGAGGCGTAGGCAGGAGGCTCGCTTTAGCCCAGCAGTTTGAGGTTGCAGTGAGCTATGATGATGCCACTGAGCGAGACTCTGTCTTAAAAAAAAAAAAAAAATAGCAGAAAATCTACTTGGAAACTCTTTCAAAAGCAATTAAACTTTATAATATAAAATCACTACAGAAAATTAGGGGCACAAGTCTTCCTTGAGAATAAGACACATAAAAAATCTCATTTTCGTGTCATTTATTTAAATTTATCCTCTTGAATCCTCTTGTTTACAAGTCATGAGCCAAAGGTTTCAACAAATTCATAACATTAATAGTTTATCCTTCTAGTGTGTATTTTCACGTGTCTATTAAAGGATGTGAATTTTCTAAAAATATTTCCACATATCTACACTCATACAGTGTGAGTTTTCACCCATATTATACAATGTGAACAATGAAGCATTAACGTGTTCCCTTCAGTGTGAATTATCCCATGTTTCCTCAATGATCAGGAACAATTCTCCTGCAGAGAAAAAATTAAGGCATTTCCACATTTTTTACATCCACAGGGCCTCATATACACAAATGTTTGAGAAATTTCTGAAGGCTTTGTCAGATTTCTTACATTCATAGGACATCTATTGACTATGTGTTTTCAAATATTTAGAAACATGTAAGGAGCATTCTTTATATTTAAAGGGTTTTATACCAGTGTTAATTTGTGTGTGGATATTAGTGTCTGGGCAACACATAAAGGCTTTATCAAATTCATTACATATATTTTTTCTCCAATGCTGATTATAAAAAATTAATTAAAGATCTCCTAAGCACCACATGTACTCACCAGCAAATTGGTATTAACGGATCAACACCTAAGTGGACATGTAGGAATAACATTTGTCGGGTGTTGGGTGGGTGGGAGGGGGAGGAAGGGATGGGTATATACAAACATAATGAGTAAGATGTGCAACGTATGGGGTGTGGTCATGATTGAGGCTCTGCCTCAAGGGGGGAGGGGGGCGTGAGCAATATTCATAACCGTAATATTTGTACCCCCATAATATGCTGAAATAAAAAAAAATAAAATAAAATAAAAAAATGAATGACCTACAGTTACACACATCAACATGGGTTAAAATCTAACAATAAAGAGAAAGCTAAGTTGCAGAAGAATACATAAATATTATTTCATTTATATAAAAATATAAAATTTTTT
>CAUYPO010130283.1:0-20124 GCA_963574435.1 Cheirogaleus major
AAATAAGTAGAAGAAATACACTCTACAATAATAAAAAGTATAGTAAATATATAAACTAGTAACATAGTCATTTATTATTATTGTAAAGTATTATATGCTATACATAATCGTATGTGCTATACTTTTATATGACTGGCAGCAAAGTAGGTTTGTTGACACCAGCATCACTACAACCACATGAGTAATGTCTTGCACTATGACCTTACGTTAGCTACAACAATGTCACTAGGTGTTGGGAATTTTTCAGCTCCACTGTAATCTTTTGGGACCACCATCATATGCGTCTGGCATTGACCGACCCATACTTATGTGGCACATGATTGTATTTAGCATTTCTGGCTGCCTTGAAGAACTGTTTCCTCTTTGGCATACATTCTATGGCATTCAACAGGGATGGGATATAGGTTCTCCTGTGTTCTGGCAGGAAACGGTGGCACTTCTCCCCTGGAGAAAGTAGCAAAGAAACTCCTCTTAGTGCTTTTTTAAATCCTTTCAATCTGGAGGGAGAATTTACCTCCAGGTAATCCATTAGCATTAGAGTAATCCATTAGCATTATCTCAATACACTTAAAAACATCCAGCTTAGCATGGATGTGGAGAGAAAGGAACACTTACACACCCTTGGTGGGACTGCAAACTAGTACAACCTCTATGGAAAGCAGTATGGAGATACCTCAAAGAACTAAAAGTAGACCTACCATTTGATCGAGCAATCCCAGTACTGGGTATTTACACAAAGGAAAAAAAGACATTTTATTAAAAAGACACTTGCACTCAAATATTTATAGCAGCATGATTCACAATCACAAAGATGTGGAAACAGTCCAAGTGCCCACCAATATGTGAATGGATTAATAATAAAATGTGGTATATGTATACCATGGAATATTAGTCACAAAAAAATAGTGAACTAATACCTTTTGTAGCACCCTGGATAGAACTGGAGACCATCCTTCTAAGGGAAGTATCACAAGAAAGGAAAACAAACATATGTACTCACTATTAGTTGGAACTAACTGATCAACACTTATGTGCACATATGGTAGTAAAACTCAATAGAAATTAAGCAGGTGGGAGGAGGGAGAAGAGAATGGGTAAATTCACTCCTAATGGGTACAATAAACACTATCTGGGTGATGTATTCACTTATAACTTTGACTCAAACTGTACAAAAGCAATTCCTTTAACCAAAGCATTCGTATACCCATAATATACTGAAATCAAAAACACAACAAAGAACAAAAGCATTGTGCCAAATTACATGCCCACCAGGCATTGAGTCTTTTAAAAGATACATATACAAGTACACATTCATAAATCTTCATACTGTCCTTGACTTCTTCAAAGTTTGTAAGTTTTCTAAGTGCAAACATTCTCTTTGTTCTTGAGCACAACTGAATACATGTTTACAATACATAAAGATTTAGAGATGATTATTGGTTTGTCTTAATGTAAGAGATATTGATTTCAAAATTTAAATAAAAATTAATGCAAAATAAGGCATAGGTCTTGGCATTATGTAACCACTAACATAGTGTGGATTTTCCCTGTAATCTTTTGCCACAACTGTCTAAAATCATGGTGTTTTAAGATAGCATGGTAGCAAGCCTCTTTTTTCTCTCATTAGTCTGGCATTTATGCTCTCTGGTTCTGAGTAATATGATATGGCCCACTGCTTATTTAGACTTTATTAAAGCCTTTATGTTTACCCTTCACAACTTTAAAATTGAGATAACCACCAATCACAAATAAAAATTAGCCATATACTTGGAAATCAAGAAAGTTATCCAACTTTTATAAAAACTGAGAAAAAAATTCATTGAACCCTTCAAATTACTAAAACACGTTCTTTTTGGTTAGCATTTCCAATTGTTTTTCTGTGAGACATAAATCAGTGACAATATTATTTACTTCTTTTATTTACTGCTTTTGAATAACTAATAAACAACAGACAGAAGTAATAGAGTCAAATAATGGGCAATATTTAGAAACAGCATTCATTGTCCTCCTGGATGAGTAATTCTAGACTAGTTTACAACTTGTAGTGATAAATGTCTTACAATTTGTTTTATAAAAAGATCCAAACTTGGAATTCAAAGACCAGTCTGGCTTTGTCACTAGCTGCACAATTTGCTTCTAAAACCTTGGTAGAGTGGTTACTTTACTTCTAAAACCTTGGTAGAGTAAAATGAGTTACCACCCATAAAAGCTCACAGCACATGGTAGGTGTCTTGAATGCGATTCTTTTTCATAGTTAAGCATCACAGGCCTCTCTCATAGGCCTTATTAGCTAAACCATTAAGCATGTAGCTTTATTCATAACTTTCAAGCAAATGTTCTGCTTTTTATCTATTTTGGAAAATAACTTGATGAATACAAATAAATAGAAATTAGCTAAATATATTGGTGATGTAGCACATGAATAAACTTCCATTTTATCTGTCAATGGGGATGAATTTTTGCTAATGAGTCATAGAACTAGCAATGGTGTGCATAAAACATTTATCATGTTTTCCCAGAATATAATACTGAATCTATTTTATGATTTTATTGAGCTGCTCCTAAAATTTCACATCTGTGTCACACTTATCCAAAAGGTTTCAGATGTTTATTTTCATTTTAAAACTCACATGGTACAAAATAAACTAGAAATTCTAATAGCTCTCGATATAAGCCTAATGTGTGGTAGGGAATAAAGGATAGCCCAGGGGTTAAGAATGGAGATGTTAGAACAAGAGCCAGCAAACTCGTCTGTAAATAGCCACGGACTAAATATTTTAGGCTTTGAGGGCCATAGAGTCTCTGTCACAAATACTGAATTCTCGTTGTAGCATGAAAACAGCAACAGAAAACACATAAACAAATATTGTCATGAAGTAGTCTTATTTTTATTTTTTAAAACATGTAATAATGTAACCATTATTCTTAGCTCACTTTAAAAACAAAACAAAAACAAAAAAACAGGTGGTAAGCCAGATAGGGCCTGTAGGGTCCATACATGGCACTGCTCTGGAGTCATATGTTTGGATTCAAATTCTGGCTTAGACCTTTGTGGTTGTGTGATCCTGAGCAATTTAGTCTCCTCTCTCTGTTCAGGAATCTAAGTAGGAATGAATCTATCCTCCACTTACATGATTATTATGGAGTCTCAATGAGGAATACATGAAAGCACATAGAGTTATATGTGGAAAGCTTCCCCAAATGGCAGTTCCCTTTCTATCTAGATGTTTTTATTTTCACAGGCATCATGGATAGTGGAAACACAAGATTTTTGAAGCCAGATAAACTTGAACCCAAATCACAACCGCTAATTTTTAGCTTTGTTACAACTCAATGAGATGTATTATAACACTGGGCCTGCAACGTATGTTATCTGGACTTCATAATTGCC
Organism: Cheirogaleus major; assembly: GCA_963574435.1. NCBI lineage: Eukaryota > Metazoa > Chordata > Mammalia > Primates > Cheirogaleidae > Cheirogaleus > Cheirogaleus major. The sequence continues at coordinate 3,392 of CAUYPO010130283.1, forward strand.
GTGAAAACCTGGTGCATAGTAGTTACTGAATGTTTCCCTGAATCTATGGCACAAAGAAGATGTTTCAAAAGTTCTGGTTATTTTTCTTTTATGCAAAGTTGTTTTTCCTGTTCTTCATAGGACATAGGTAATTGATAAGCTTTATATCTTTGTATCATTTATAAGCTATGTATGCTTATGCTTATGTATGCCTCTCTGTGTGTATATTTCTTGTCGAGCTCTGTACTGAAAGTGCCTTCACACAAACAAAGCACTCATGTTCAAATATAACCCATGGTGATGTTGGGAATTCTTGAGCTCTCAAGTTTATGCTGATCTTCAATCTAGACAATTGATCACCTCTAGGAGCAAAAGTTCTCAATGGCAGAAAAGTGTCTTATATTCCATCTTACTCCCCATTCCCCTCACTTCTCTGTGGCATCAGAAGAGAATCAAGTGCTGGTTAATTAGGCATACAGATCACTAATGCTGTGAAAAACAGCAACTTCGCCTGAGTTGGGAAGAAATGAATAAAAGCAGGTATTAAGGACAAGAGAGGCTAAAGAAGAAAATACAAACTAGAGGGAAACACAAAGAATGATGTCAGTTTTAGAGAGAGACAATTATACTTCCCATAATATGCTTGAATATAAGCAACAAACTCCAGGCAGTGATTTTAAGGAGTCACAAATCAATCCAGGCAAGAGGAGATAAGTGAAGGATCCAGGTGAAAACTTGTGAGCACAACTCTGAAAATAAATCCTATCTTGTGGTCTAGTGAAGAAATCAGGAGTGAGAGACTGGGAAATTGTGGATCTCCAGAACTGTATACAAACTGCAGATCTAATGTGTGCTGGTGTTTATTTCTTGTTACCTAAAATCTTTTGGAGACCGTTTAAGATGAGTTCTGCTTTTGCAGAGCACTGCAGAGCTGCCCCAGGATGCACCATTCAGACTATAGTCTAAAGGGTCTCTTGTGAGTGGCACCCACCTGAGCTTTGCAGAGCACAGCCTGCATAACCTGAGCATCAGTATGCTGACAGCTGCCTTTCCTGCAGGGTGGATTTTCCCCTGTGTGTATGAGACCGAGGGGCGGGGGGAGAGAGAGAGAGATGGTGGAGCAGACATCTTGATGCCAAAGGAAGTATGATTCCTCCAAAATGTAATTTGTGTGTGTGTGTGCCAAGACCTTATCAAGACAAGGATCATAATTACACAAACTACACTTTCTTCTGAGGGTCTTGTTCTTCTTGAAATACTAATAAGCACGTCCTTGTAACGTCTGAGGCAGAAGAGTCTCTAGGTGGCCCAGTTATTACTAATCAAAGCTACTTTTTGTAGGACTCAGGATGGAAAATTTTACCCATATGCATACACACAAACATGTATAATTATACCAAATATATGCAGACATCATATAAAATAGCTAAATATAGTAGACACTGCCTTTTCCAACAGTTATCCAGCCAACCTTGCTGGCAGCTGAAGCACTGCTCAATAAAATCTGTATTCCCAATATGAAGGCCTTATCATTTTTCAAATTTGCCTTACAAGATAAGCATCTGATATTTACACCATTGGAGTACCTAAGACGGGGGGAAGTTCCGTAAGGTCAAGAAGAATTTTATATCAAAAGGATTACTTCAAAACATGTATTTGCAGTTCCTGACAATGTACTTCACTCATGGTATCACTTTTTATAAACATTGGATTTGTAATAGACATCTATGAGTATACAAACAATAAGACTCACTTCTAAAATCAATGGCATGTATGTATACTTGATCTAGTACACCAGCCAAAATATCTTATAAAGGAAAATATCATTTGTAAGTATTTTAAATGTATACATATGACTTTTGAGCTAACTTTATTTTTATTTTATTTATTTATTTATTTTTTTGAGACAGAGTCTCACTCTGTTGACTGGGCTAGAGTGCCATGACATCAGTCTAGCTCACAGCAACCTCAAACTCCTGGGCTCAAGTGATCCTCCTGCCTCAGCCTCCTGGGTAGCTGGGACTACAGGCAAGCACCACTGTGCCTGGCTAATTTTTTTCTATTTTTAGTTTTTTGGCTAATTTCTTTTATATATACATATATATATATACATTTTTAGTTGGCCAATTAATTTCTTTCTATTTTTAGTAGATATGGGGTCTCGCTCTTGCTCAGGCTGATTTCGAACTCCTGACCTTAAGCGATCCTCTTGCCTCGGCCTCCCAGAGTGCTAGGATTATAGGCATGAGTCACTGCGCCCAGACTGAGCTAACTTTAGACTCATAATGTGGACATAAAAATTGTCCTAATCAGACACCTATGAATGTGGGAGCCCGAGCAACAAAAGAACTCTCAGAGTAGATAGGAAAGCCTATTCTAGAGGCTGGGAGTTACAACGAATTATCAAGTTCAAATTAATGAAATGCACTGCCTTCCACAAACTATACATAAGCCAATAATTTTCTAAAAAGAGGAAGAGCAGTATTAGTATACACACCGCATTCAAAGTAGGAGAAAGCTCTCATACTTAGAAGCTCGTAGGAGAAAGACAGATATTAAAAAACAAAAACAACTAGGCCAATCTCTACATATTCAAGAAGCAATAACTGCTGAGGACTGTGACCTTGAATAGCCCAGTATAGCCTGATGTGATGGAAAGATTTCTAGGCTGGAAGTCAGCAGACTTGGGTTTTTGGCCCCACTATGCTACTGATATTCTATGCAATCTTTGGTAAGTTACTTTCAAAAGCCACTTCTGTGCCTTAGTTTCCTTACCTGTAAAACAATGGATTGAATTTTGATGGACCCTTTCTTCTCTAACACTCTATAACTCAATTATGTCTCTTTAAGACTTCCTTTTTAGTAGCATTCCATTTCAGGGACTGAGAATAAAGTCTAAACCCTTCAGGTTAGCACTCGACATTCTCCATATTCTGACTATAGCCTTTGACTCTATCTATATCTTTCTATCCCTGAAACAATATCAACATCCCATTCCAGTTCTCTTTCTTTCTCCCTTGTCATCATAGTTACCTCTGTTTTTCTTTCTTTTTCTTCAAATGCACTTTCTTTTACTTCATTCTAGCATTTGTCAAAGCTATCTCTGTGTTAGAGTTTGATATCTCTTTCATCACTATAAGCTGTAAGCCCCTAAACATTGGAGCTGGGCCTTATACCGATGGCATCATTTGTACTGTAACACCTGGCCCAAATATATCCTTGGGAATGACTGGTGATTCTAATCTTGGTAACAGGAATCAACAAGAGGACTGGTTCACTTTAATCAGTGATATACTTTGTTAAAAATCAAAAACAAAGTATGCCCTTCTTAACAAAAGTCAATTCTCTTCAACATTATGGAAATAAATGACTTTGGAAAGGAGGGAGAAACAAATGACATTTCAGATCATTCTAAATGGTTTATTTCTGTTTAAACATAGACTAGTTAGGATCCATGATTTTCAAAGCAAGCATGATTCGGGTAAACAAAACAACCATCACTAGACTAATTTCTCACAGGAACCATAGCAACTTTTAATGAATTACATTGTCAAATGCTTCAAAAACCTAATGACTGAAATAGGGTTAAATATTTTCTATGTTGGAACATACAATGTACTCACTGCTGAAAAATGTCAGAAATTGTCTTTATTCAGTGTCCAAGAGAAATCGGTCTCCTTTTTGAATTAGGCTATTCTATTTCCCATGGGGAGAAAAAGCTTTACTATGAAATCACTAAGGGAAAAACCACTCCATGCCAATTAATCTTAACAGAAACCTTGGCTCTATCTCTTAAGATACACATACATTCTCCCACAGGGAAACACAAATCAATAAAGGATGTGTCACTATAGGTCTTAATCTACCTTTATTTATTGTTCTGTGCATTGCCAAATATAACTTTAAATTTCAAATAACTTCTTTTACATCGTTCTTATCCCTGACTTCACATATATTTTCATCTAAGAAAAGATATTAAAGATTAAAATATTTGAGATACAATTAGAAGGTGAAATAGCCACACAACCTTTAAAAAGGCAGAAATTGTTTTAAAATTTTTCCCAAATAGAAGAAAACAGCAAGTGGTTGTAAATGGTTAACCATGGAGGAACTGGGCCAAAAGTTTGAGGTTTTTATGGTCTTGAATGGCAAGGGAGAAGAGGATGAGTCATAAAAATGGTGCACCCTAGCAGGGTGATTTACTCATGAATGGCTGAGACAAGCCTTTGCTATTAGCAGTAAACTTCTCAAATGAAAAGTACCACAGTGGAGTCCAGGCCCGAATAAGCATATTTAACTTACATGAACTCAATATACAAGCTCATCTTGAACAGATAGGTAAGTCAATAAATAAACAAATAATGAAAAAGAGAGAAAAAAAGAAATAGCATTTAAATTATATCAACAGTTTAACGATTTTATTGGAATGGTTTAAAGATAAATTTTGTCTTTTAAATATATATAATGTGGCTTCAAAACACAAAAGAACTATTTCGTCAGAGGCTCAACTCAAGAGTCAGTTACCTATTCAAGACTGGGGGACTATCTGACTCTAATAGTAAAAGACAAAATGTCAGTCTGCAATAGACCTACTTCATAGGGAAGAGTGGTATGTAATTTTTACGAAATGCAAATTTATTCTGATGTAGATATCTCTGTACAGGATTGATAAATAATCTGGGACTCTGTTCAAATGCCCCATATTTAGAGTTGTTGACCTTAAGCCAGAATTATTCTTTCTCATAACTCTTACCCAAGTGTTAAGCAATAATTCAGTGAAATCCTAAGGGCTTCACTGCTATCTTCCAAAGTATTCTTTTACTCTTAGAGTGCTAATTGCTCTTCTTTTTTCTTTATGGATCTCATCCATTTAATATATGAATAGAGATTTGGAAAAACCACAGAATATTTGTGCCAGAGCTGGAAATACAGTTAGAGATATAGCCCAAAACTTTCATGCAAAATGAGGAAATTAAGACCTAAAGAAGTTAACGGATTTGGTCAAGATCTACATTTAGCATGAGGTTGTGTACACTAGAGTCACTTGGTAAATCTGTAAGGAGAGGAAGTGCAAATCCTTCATTAGTAAAGTATAATGCAGAGGCTTTCTTTAATTCTCCATAAAGGCTTCATCCTAAAAAGTATCCTGAAACAAACTGGATGCTAGTGATTTTGCTACAGTTTTATCTGTGGTCAAAACAGAAGTTCCAAAAGTTTCAAAGGCTCTTCAACTGGTTTGAACTACACTTGAGCTACTCTTACCAAAGCTTAGTAGCATCATTTTTCTTAGAGGCATAATTTATTTAAAGGCTGAGCTTTTATTATTTGTCATGTGACAGGCAGTTTTACTATGCTTTACTGATATCCTCTGAAACCTTACTATAGTTAGGCTGATGACTGGAAATGCCAAACAAAATTATCTTCTGTATACAAATACACATGCTTTGACCTATTCTAATTAGTCAACTCTAGTTCAAGTAGAAATGCTTAAACATTTCATAGCCATCTTTTCTCCCAGGAAATTTGAGAATATTTTTACCATATAAAACATTCATTTTTCACTGAAGTATCAACTGTATATACATAAATCAAGGTATTAAGAAAAAAATGGCATTTGGTAATTCTCTCATAATATCTGCAAATAATTAGAAAGAAAAAACATGTTTGATGTAGCTGGATAGAGCCCCATTTGGAAGGCAGAAAGATAAAATCCCTCGGTAGTTCACAGAGACTTTGAGACTATGAAAATCTATTCAAGTTACTTGATTCCACTTATTCTGTAAAAATGAGATGCTGATGTTATTTTTTCTTATACACAGAGATTTGATAAGATTTGATAAGGATTTTATAATTGTTTAATATCTATGTGTTTTTTAGAAGTTGCAGAGGGAAGTGAAATTATTAATATTAACTGCAAAATGACCTTAAATTTATTTGGCATTTTTATTCATTGATAAAATAAAGTAGAAGCAGGGAAGATCCATATTTTGAAAATTCTAATGCTTCTCAAAAATAGAGGGATTTCTGTAAGAGAAAATACAAATAAATTAGGAGTGAAGATGAACATTCATTTAGGTTAAGAAAAAAAATCACAAAAGAAACAAACTGTAAAATGCTGACAAACACAAACATAAAATCCAGAAAAATAACATAATGGTTTGATTAATTGCCTGATACACCTCTTATGACATTTTTCCACAGACCAGTTTTTGGCTCTGTTTCAAGCCTTCTTTCTCCTCCCCAACTCACATAATTCTCGTGCAGTGCACTGTAGGAGCCACCACCCATCCTCGGACAAGGTCTCAGGCCCTGCACCTTAGTGTCCTGACACCCAGTGAGACACAGAGTAGATGCCCTGAGTATTCGTAAAAGCCATTCATGCCTACACCAGGATGACTAGCAACAGCTACACTTGGAAGTTACTGCAAACTACATAAATATATCCTGCTCAGTCTAAACTAAATAAATGCATTCTCAATTCAACTTCCCTTTTTATGTGGACCCCAAAATTACCTGCAGTCACATGAAGGAAAGTGTGGCAGAAGGGAAATCAGGATGGAAAGAGACAGTGCAATAAACCTATTGTGGTTAAAAATATATTACTTTCTAAAATTTTACAAACATAAATGATTGCAGGACATGCTAAGGCCTCTACCAGGGCAAGTGAAAGGCCCTAAAGCTTAGGCTTCATCAGATTCCTGATACATCTTTGTTTGCAGAAAGAATCCATTCCCATCAAAAGGAACTACCTCTGGAGTAAAATATGCCCAGCATTTTCTTCTAAATGGATTAATGTGGATAGTACCGACAGGACTAAAGAGAAAAGGAGCCATTGTTCAGAAAGCATATGATAGGTGGCCAATCAAGGAATAAGATGGGTTTATTACCTGTGGATTGAGGGATCAAATGTGCTGCCTCAGTCAACTTACGTCTCCTGATACCCCTCCTGTTTTATGGTCAGTTATGGATAATGTTGCCATCCATTGAGTGTGGCTGAAAAAAAATCAATGTCATATATCCCACATCTGTGTAGCCAGCCCTTTCCCTTTGAAGTCTTGTTTGTTTTGCATCATTGAGATATTTCACTGCCTGGGCCACATGATCTCAGAAACATCCTTCCAAGTACTCCTACTGTACTTGTACCACCGTCATTCCCCTGGCAGAGGAACTGCTTAAAGCAGTGTTTCAGCATTTATTTTTGTAAGCCATTCATGAATTCAGGGAGAAACTAAACCAAAGAGCAAGGGCATAGACCATTCCAAAATGATATCTAACCCAGGAACTGGGTCATAATACAACCTGCATAAAATTGTGTGGGCCACGCTCTGAGACCGTATTTCAGCCAAAGACTAAGAATCATTTCTCAAGTATCTACTGTGTGCTGGTATCTATGCTCAGCACCAGAATGAAAAACAATGGGCAAAACATGCTTGTCCTCATTAGACTCCACATCCTATGAGGATAGAGGCTGATAACAAATAGATAATTTTAATATAACATAGTGGCCTGGCTAGCTCAGAAATTCTTCTGGGAATTTCTCCTGACATTGGCTTTGAGGGGCCCATGAGAGACCTTGATGTGATTATTAAGGCAAGTGGATATAACATCTGTGGGCTGTTTAAAGCTCATTCACTCTATTGAGGCCAGAGAAATGCCTCCCAGAGCACTCTGCGGTCACTTTAGGAGCTTTTTGCTTTTGATGCTACTAGGAAAATTACAGCAAGTCATGGTGCCTGAGTTCTTGACCTGATAATCAGGCCCTTCTAGAAGCCTCAGTGATTGCTTGTCCGCATGCTAAATGACAGCAGAAACAAGCCAAATGAGGCCTTTATCCATATCATCAGAAGAATTTGGTTTCTACCTGAATGTAGAGAGTGCTTTGAGCTCTCAGAACAGAACCATGGCAAGCCCTTTCCACGATTTGCCATCATCATGAACATGGCATTGGCTAAAGGCTCCACATGTAGGGTGTGGGAAAGCCATGTCCCAGTGCTCCAGAGACCAGTTTAAGGTATGTGTTGCTCTCCTCCCACCTGCCTCACACCAATGTATTAAAGGTCTACATCTCTAAAACTAAAACAACAAAGAAAAATGGGAAAGCTACAAACATTTTTTGGAGCTGCTATTAAGTCTCAAGTTCTTTTCTAGGTGTTTGGAATACATCAGAATAAAATGGACACAGAGCCCCTAATTGGGCTTGCACTCCAATGTCAGGGTTGGGGGAAGACAAAGAACAAACAACAAAATTAGTAAGTAAACAAATTATGAAGCATGCAGGAAAGAGATAAGTACTATGGAAAAAAGAAAACAAACAAGGGAGCTTGGATGGGCATGAGGAGGAGTGGAGGTATGATTTTAAATAGGGTGCTTAGGGCAGGCATCTTTGAAGACAAACTTAAAGGCCGGATGTTGTAAGCCACCGGACAGTGGTGGCGGGGGTGGGGAGTGCTCCAGGTGGAAAGAACAGATGATGCAAAGGCCTTAAGGCAGGAGCACATCCAAGTATTCAAGGGACAGCAAAGAGGATAGGGTGGCTGCACCACAGTGAGCAAGGAGAAACACAGTAGGTATTATGGACTGAAATGTGTCCCCCCAAAATTCATATGTTGAAGTCTAATCCCCAGTACCTCAGAATGTGACCTTATTTGGAAATAGGGCCACTGCAGATATCATTAGTTAAGATGAGGAGATACTGGAATAGAGTGGGCCTCTAATCTGATATGACCTGTGCCCTTATGAAAAGAAGAAATTTGGGCACAGAGACAGATATGCACACAGGGAGAGGCCATGTGAAGATTGGAGTTATGCTGCCACAGCCAAGGAGCTACGGGAAGCTGGGAGAGAGGCCCAGGAAGATACTTCCCTAGCACCTTGGGAGCACAGCCCTGTGGATATCTTGATCTCACACTTCCAGCTTCTGAAAGCACAATACAATGAATGTTTGTTGTTTAAGCCATTCAGGTTGTGGCACTTTGTTACGGCCCTAGCAAACTAATGCAGTTGGCAGTCAGGCCAGAGAGAGAGTGAAGGACCAAAGGACGAACAGTTTTACTGTGAAGACTTTGGGCGAGGAGTCATTACAGCATTGTGAACAGAGAAAATTACCAAGGGCTGAGTTCTGGGGGACTTTGACTTATGAAATCTCAGAAAATAGGAGGCCATGGCAAAGGAGCCAAGAAGTAGCTGCCAGTGATATAGGAGGAAACTAGGAGAATGTGCAGCAAAGAAAGCTCATGGTATTTTTCAAACTAAAAGTGTGGTCATTTGGTATTATAAAAGCAAATCACTATCAGTGGATCAGGGACAATCACTGAAAAGGGAAAACAAATAAGTTCATCAACTTCTTCAAAAGCATACACAAACTAGTTGCAACATTAAAAATATCTTAAACTTGTGGAGGTAATTATAGCTAGTGGAATTTAAAAATTTCTTAAAATTAAAAATGTATTTATTAGAAGAGAAAAGAAAAATGATAAAATCTTTATCTCAGTGCATAGGTCTTTTTCTATTTGTGCTGACTAGAACCACCTTGAATCACTAAGCAGAGATTCTTAACGTGATTTAGAACGCCAAAGGTCTCAGACTCTAGTTTGGATTCATTGAGAAAACTGTAATTCAGTTAACTTCATGGCTCTTAATTTACATGACACAGGTTCCTAAGAAGGAGTCCTTAACACTGCTCTGTTGGCATACCCAGGTTCCTAACTCCCTACCTATGTGGCCTCATGCAAAGGGGAAATTTCGGGTTAATGCCATAGTTCTAAAGGGACTAAATAAGATAACTTATGCACTCAGAAAGCCCATACTGACAGACACACAGAACAATTTAAAAAATCTCAAGTCCAATTATCTAAAAGTCCCCACAGTACAAATGGGTTAGAGTATCCTAGCCTGATACCTACAAGTATAGACTCTGAAGCCAGCCTGCCTGGATTAGAATCCTGGCTGGGCAGCTTACTATTTACCAGATCTTGAGCAACTGACTTAATTGCCTTGTGTCTCAATTTCCATTTCTGTGAAATGAGGGTGATAATAGAACCAACTTCATAAAGTTGTAATAAAGATTAGATGAATTAATATTGTAATGAACCTAGAACATGCCTGGCACTTAGTAAATAGTATGTATTTGTTAAATTTATAAATGATTATGTATTTTTCCTAGAAAAGAGTATTGATGAACAAATAAAAGCATAAAATGGCTATAAAGGAAAAGATTTCATATATTGAAGACAAACTTTCAAGCTCTTAAAATATTTGCCTCCAGGAAAAAAATATGTATGCTAATTATCAATACTCATACCTATGCCTGTGTGCTCACCTGCTCACAGAGTGGGTCAGATAGTTTAAAAGTTTGGACATCACAGATTTCTACAAACCTTAAAAATTTAAGGTGAAATTTCTTAAGCCATATATCTAAATAAACTGAAATAGAACACTTTCCAACAAAAGCAGATGGCTTCCCCCTCAACTTGAATTAGCCATGATAATAATTGTACACAACCAAAAATATTAGTCTCATACAAGGGACTATGCTAAGACTTTACATGAATCCCTCCTTCAACCCCTACAATGACCTCATGGGTTGCTTCCTGTTATCACTATTTAAAGATGAAAAAATGATTCAGAGAGCTTAAATATCTTCTCTACCCTCACACCAGCTAAAACATGATAGAAGACCTAGAGTTTGAATTCTTCATCACGCTGCTTTACTTGTGCCAAAGTCATGCTCTCAGATTGTCAACCTCATCTCTGAGATCCTGGCTCTTCCTCACCCTTCCCAAAGAGCCTCGGCACCCTGGATCTGGCCTGTTGCCACACTGCTGCACTCCCAGGGGCCAAATGGAAAAATCAATCCCGTTGATCACTGTTTCCTTGAGAGCACACTCTAACTGCTGTGCAACTGAAGAGAACACAAAAGGGGTTCCTGATGTATTGAGTGGGCAGCACATGCATGTCCACTGGGGAAAGAGAAATTAAACAGAAGGGGCTAAGGTCACATAAATAAAGGTGGCAGGGAAACTGTAACACACATTACTGGTATGAGAAATTAATATGATCGTTAAAATGTCAAAGCTGCTGATGTAGTGACATTTGCTCATTTTCCTGAAGTTAAAATCCATTATGATGGGAGGGGTGGAGTCATGACACTTGAAGATCTACTAAGCAGAGGGGTCAAGAACTACCAAGTAGAAATTGATCATAATTGGGAATTTCTACCAAGAATATCTGCCATTTCAAATAAATGTGTCATCACTTGAATTCCATCCAAAGTTACCTGCATAATACAAATAACCTTCATCCCTGATGGAGACGTAAGCCTGCTTGTCTCCGCTGGTGCTGTAAGTTGTTTTATGTTTTTCTCCCTCCGTTCCCTGCCTACAATGGAGAATATCAGCTCCATGGGCCAGCAAGCTAAGGGAAAAGGGCAAAATTTAATGGGAAAGTGATAATTCAAGTTGTTTGTGAATGACAGGTAGAACCAGCAGGTTCACTAAACACAGACAAACTTTATTAGCAAAACTGCTCATTCAAATTACCAGAGGAACTAGGTTTCTGAACCCATAAATGGTTCATTGCAAGCATGCCCATTATTCTAAATTCCTATTAATTTCTCAATTCCCAGTTGGATCCGGCCGCCTTCAAAAGCATAATTCCATTTGCAGTTGCTGACACTCTGTAGGAATGGCTAATAATTTCATCTAACTGTGGGACAACTAAAAATGTGACTGAATTAGCTACAGCTGTACTTCAGCCAGCCACAAAGAAAACGTGGCGAGATTGAAGGAAGTGGAACCACCTTTCTGGTGTGGAATAGATCGCCACTCTGAAAAAAGGACAGCCTGCTAACAAGAACACGAGTCTTTTATTTACTGGTTTGTTTATTTTTTGAGGATGAGAGAGGAAAAAATTGTGCAACTGTTTCCAGTAATTACTACCAAATGGGAAAACAGGAGTCACTTGGAGTCCACTAGGTAGCATCGACCAGGCTAAGAAATCCCCAAAGGGATCTGCGTATGCTGGTCAAGGAACAAACCATAAAACCAAAATACAAGCTGGGATCGTGAAAAAGAGCCAATTAGATCCAAGACCTGTTGACTTGTCTGCTGAATCTTTCAGAGGTGTCTTAGAGCATCTGAAAATAGAGTGGGCTGAAAGAAGCCTTTCTCACACAATGTTGGCCCAATTATCTTTCAATCTTTGGGAAATCTAGGTCCTCATGGTTCTCCTGGGTCCCTGAGCAGCTCTTCCACTGTCTCTACCGCCTTTCTCTGTAAGTGCTAGTGTGTGGTGGCAGAAGTTATAAATAAACCTGCTGCTTTGGCCTCCAATTAGTATGTACCTAAAGGACACTCAAGTGTCAAGCTGTCATCTAAGTTTCTGTACCTTAGTGAATGCCAATGCACAATTCCCAGTACCTGAAGAACCAGCCTAGCCCCAAATAAACATGACAAGAGAAGAGCAGCACGATATAGGCAGACAAGCAGATGCACTTTGGGGAACTGGGAGGGCAGAGCTCCACTCAGGATGCTGGCCCACGCTCTGCGGAAGAGACAGAAGGAGGGGATATTAGCCCAAGGCAGTAGCAGCAGGGGCGGTGGAAGCCTCCCCAGAACAGACAATGGGCATGCAGAGCTCTGGTAACAGCAGGCACAGGCCTTGGATATTGTTGCACCAATAATCACACACTCCAGTCTGATCCAATGGCAGACTATGTTCCAGGCCAAGATGGCTCAGCATGGAAGACACACTGGATTGGGGAGAACATGTTGGAGGCAGGCAACTATCTCAACCGTGAGAAAGTGGTGGTTAAGAGCACAAGATTTGGAGTCAGTTAGACATAGTACAATTACCAGCCTCACTATTTTCTAGCTCTGTGGCCTTGGTACATGTGTGAGACCAGTTATCCTAGATGCAGAGCCTGAGGTGGAGATTAGTATCTGTCCAATATTCTGCAGGAGTACTCTCAGGAAAAGCCTGTAAGGGTATGAGGGAAGCAGAATTGAGAAGGGAGAGAGGACTGAGAAAGGACTTGGTTTCTGGTAAAGTTTAGCCTTGGCCTGACCCACAGGGGAGCTCTGGAAAGCAAACTGTGCCACAGAATTGCCCCTGCTTTAAATCAAAGGAGCTGACTTTTATGGGTTAGTCATTGGATCTGGCACACAGGTCCGGGGAGGGGGTAAGTTTCCCAACCTCCTGGGCAAAGCAGCTCCCATTAGCTGAGGACAATAATCGCAGGAAAGGGGCAGCTGTGCATTTAGCAGCTAAGGATTCCAGCAGTTAAGGATGGGTTTATAGCACCCTGGATCCAATCTGCATATAGAAATAATGCAGTCAAACAGGGAAATTTTAACATAAAGAATTACTAACTCTGATAAAAGAGTAATGATATAGTATCCCAGGGCTGAGGAAGAGAATTCAAGGAAGGACAAACTTGGAGAAAGTGTGGTTGAGCTCACCAGATAGTAAATAATTATGCAGGTATGGCCAGTAGGGAGATGGTCTGGAGTTGCTGGGCAAGCAGTCAGCCACCACCCTCCAGAACGCTGAGTGCCAGCCAGGAGCAGGCAATCGGCAACTGACGTCAGTTGCAGGTGTGTGTAGTAGAAGTACAGGCTCTGGCGGGAGTAGGAGCACTTTAAAGGAGCTGGCCACACTGGGGCTCTGGTTTCTGTGTGAAGAGGCCTGTAAGAGGCTGTGGCCAGGCTGAGGCTGCAGGTGTGCAGAGGGACCGTGTTTTGGGCTCGATGCTGGGGTAGACGTCACGGATGTCCTCACACCCATATGGCCAATCCTGGGACCACTCCAAAAATTGGCAGGAAAACCTCTTCCTCCCATGGTTTTCCTCTAGTGCCTTCTACTGAGAACAACCAACCTTGTCCTCACTTTAAAGGAAAACTAACTCCTGAAAGGAATCCCACGATCACAGAGTATATTCTGAAGAATGCATTTGGAACTGAGAGGCAATAAACTGATAACTGCATAGCACCACAGGCCAGTAAAGGGGATCTAGATAGGACACCAACTGCATCTTGTAATACCCACTCTGCATAGTAATACTCATTCTTCTAGAAAATAAAAATAATATCTAGTATATAAAGTTGTGTAAATTAAATGAGATTTTGTAAAGTGCCTAGAACGGTAGCATGACATACGGTAAGTACTCAACAAATAGTGCCTATTGCTATTGGTATTGTGATCATTGTGATGTGATGCCAAGCTATGCAAAGCAGCTACAGAAATGGCAAGTCGCTTCTCTCTCAATTCTTTATAAAATGCCAGGCATCTAGGTTACCCCTAGCACTGCTAAAAACAGGGCTAACTAAAATCTAGTTGGCACAATGCCATAGACTTCAAAGTTTTTTCTTAGATCTCTTAACAAGTTGTTTAGTCCTAGGAAGATTTGTAGATGAGAAAAGTAGAGCTAAGCCAGTCTTTTAGCAGATGAGCAAAATACACTGGTAAAACTAAGCCACGTTTCTGAAAGTTGCAATAAGAATCAGTGCACTATTACAGATGGACAAAGCCACCGTTTCCAGAAGGAGTCTCTGGCTTGTCAAAAAGGTCTATCCTTACCTTTGCATCCTTTGGTACTTTTAAACAGTGGTTTATATTAAATTTTCAGATTACACAGATTGAAATAAAAACGAATACAGGCAGAGTTTGGATAGAATGACACTAAGAGGATTTGCACTGCTTGATAGTAGCAAAATAATTACTAGTTAAATTTTCAGTTCTATTAATGATCTCAATATTATGGTAACACTTATTGAGCTTTTATTCTGTGTTAGGACTGCCCTAAGCATGTGACCAGTGTTATCTCATCTAATCAACTAACACCACTATGAGGTTGGCATTACTATTATCCTCATAATAGAAAGGATGGGAAACCAAAGCACAGAGAAACATGACTTGATCAACATCATGTAGCCATGGCCAGTAAGTGCTAACCCAGATCTGCCTGCCTCCAGAGACCAGGCTCTTGATCACTACAATGTATCTGAATCGGAGGCACAGGGCTTTGAAATGTGCCTCTGCTCTGCCATTTATTGGTTGTATAAGCTGGAGCAAGTTGCTTAACCATTTGAGGGCTCGGTTTCCTCATCTGTAAAATGGGGAAAATAGTAGCAGTATCCATAGAGTTACTGTAACAATTAAATGAAATAACATTGTAAATACTTGGCAGAATGATGGGCATGTAGGTGCTCAATAAATGGTAACTGTGGTACATTTTGCAGACACTATTCTAGATACCAGGGAAACTGCAGAAAACAACAAAAATAAAATAAAAACTCAGGTGTCACTGAGCTCACATTTTTGTGAGATACGCAAAGGATAAAAAGCAAACATGTAAAGTCATAGTTTGTGGGATAATTATAAATGCTATGAATGCAAATTAATTAGAGTATTGGGATAATATATTGGGGATAGAGTAGTCAGCGAAGCCTCCCTGATAAGGTGAGTGAAGACCTAAAGGCAATTGACGGAGTGAGTGTGGGCACACCAGAGGGGAGAGTGTTTTAAGCAGAGGAAAGTGCTTAAAAGGCTGGAGGGGGGACTTCATGTGACATGTCTGAGGAACGATAAGAAGGCATGAAACCTAAAGAAGACTGAAGGAGAGGAAGAGGAGTAGGCGATGAAGTCAGAAAGAAATCAGGGGGCTGCTCATGTAGGAGCTTGCAGACCCTGGTGAGGATTTGGATTTTACTGATGAGAAAGTATTAGAGGTTTAAGCAGTGGAATGACACCGATTCGCACTGCGGCTGCTCTGAGAACAGACAGTTGAGGAGCAAGAGGATGGGTGGAGCTGTCTCTGCAAGAGAGAGTGGTAGCCTGGACTAGAACAGAAGCAGTGGAGCTGGTAAGTCTTTGTTGGATTTGGGAAATGATTTTAAAGAAGAGTCAACAGGGTAGCTGATGGTTTAAATGTACAATGAAAGAGATTGAGACACATCAGGATAACTTACGGATTTTTGGCCCAAGTAGCTGGAAAAATGAAGCCTCATTTTATGAGCTGAAGAATACTGAAGGAGGGGCAGGCAAATTTTGGTAGGAAGGTATAATCAAGACTTTGTTTTTTGATATTAAAGCTGAGATGCCTACTAGACATCCAAGCGGAAACATTCAGGAAGCAGTTGTACACGGATCTCGAGTTCAGAGGAAAAGAGGCTGTTCTAGAGACACAAATTTGAAATTCCTCAGTTTTAGCCTTGAGACTGACAGGATCACAGAAAGAGTGCATATGGATGGAAAAGGGTACGGGTTCAAAAACAGAGCCTTAGAATACTCCTGCTTTGAGCTATAGATAGGATTTTAAAGTTCTATTGGGTTCAGAAGAGGAAAATACTCTCTTTAATCTAAAAGGAATAGATTGTTTCTAAAGATGATGAATTCCTGCTCCATGTACCTAAGCAGCACCTGTTGACATTAGTTGGGGGCACTGATGGGATTCCTACATTGGGTGGGAAGACGGAGCCCATGAGCTCAAAGCACAATATAGAAGGTAATAGTCTAGGAATTGAGAGACTTTTAGAGACTTGCCCTTAACTTTCTCTGTAGCTTTAAGCAGCTCATGAAACCCCCTTAGTCTTCAATTTTCTCATTGATAAAATAAGGGAGTTGGAGGAGATATTCTCTAAGACTCTCTTGTGAGACATAAAAATCTATAATTACTAGGCATTCATTTTTGTGTTATTTAACCCACATGTTACAAAACCCAGCTATATAAAAAAATACAAATGATTTAACAAATCTGA
>CAUYPO010130284.1:0-12928 GCA_963574435.1 Cheirogaleus major
GAAGACGACTTAACTATATTTGAATAAATGTAGATTGTTGTACCGTACTTAAAAAAAATAACACATCCCCTGAAAATAAGCCCTAGGGTGTCTTCTTGAAGAAAAATAAATATAAGACCCTGTCTTATTTTCGGGGAAACATGGTATGTGGATTGTTCCCCGTGTGAAGAATGAGGATTGGTATCAAGTCAAGCCGATGACAGTAATCACAAACACAGAACAACTTAATACAGTTTATTACACAAAAGAAAGACTGAAAGTAAAGGAAGCTCCACAAAGGGAAAATATGTTCCAGATAGAGTGGAACAGGTCTGTCTCCAGGAGTAGAGAAAGATGCTGGAGACTGAGCACATGTTGCCTTTTTAAAGCCCACTAGTTTTCCCCGCCTTCCCCCTGGTGGGATTGGTTGCCGTTTCCCACCTTTGGGGGTGATTGACAGGTTAATGTTATCTAACAGATTACCTGACAAGGTTACACAACAGTGTAGGTTATATAACAGTTTCCCTTCCTGTGCCTGTGTCTTTTCTAGAATTCTCCATAAAGCTCCACCCATGTTATGGTAATTAACTCTAAGTCAGTTACTAGGAACTTTTTACTATGTATGTTCCCAGCAGGGAATAGTTTTTAGCCACAGTTGGGTTCCTAGCTACAATTTGGTTTATACTTTCTGCCCTTAGTCACCTCCTTGCCACCTGTTTACCCTCCACCAGACCTAACAAGTGGACTTTAGCATTTTCATCACCCCTCAACGACTCACCCTACTGTAAGCAGTCACTTCCCATTTTCTCTTTCCCTCAACCCCTGGCAACCACTAATCTACTTTGTCTCTGTTGGTTTACCTATTCTGACAAATGGAATCATACTGTGTGTGGCATTTTGTGTCTGGCTTATTACACTTATTACTTAGCATACTGTTTTTGAGGTTCATCCACGGTGTAGCACAAATCAATACTTCATTCCTTTTTATGGCTGAATATCCCATTGGACAGTATCTGAGGTTCCCTGCCCGTGAATTCAACCAGCCAAGGATTGAAAATATTGAGGGGGGGATGGATGGTTTTGTCTGTACTGAGCATGTATAGACTTTTTTCCTTGTCACTACTCCCTAAACAATGCAGTATAGCAGCTGTGTTTGGGTAGTATTTATGTGTTATAAGTAATCCAGAGATGATCTAAATTATATGGGAGGATGTGTATAGGTTATATGCAAATACCATACCATTTTATATAAGGGGATGAATATCCATGAACTTTGGTATCTGAGGGGGTTCCTGGAACCACTAGTCCCCCATGGATACTGAGGGATAACTGTTTATATCATGTTTTATTGATCCATTCATTAATAGACACTTGGGCTTGCTTTCACCATTGTGAAAAATATTGCTATGAACATGGGTCTACAAATATCTCCTTGAGTCTCTGCTTTCTTTTGGGTACATACCCAGAAGTGGAATTTCTGGATCATATGGATATGGCAGTTCTATTTTTAATTTTTTGAGGAACTGCCATACTTTATTTTCCATAGCAGCTGCACCATTTTACCCAGCAATATATGAGGCCTTCAGTTTTTCCACATCCTTGCCAACACTCATTATTTTCCTTTTAAAAAAATTATAGCTGTTCTAATGGATGTGAAGTGATATTTCCTTGTGGTTTTGATTTCCATTCCGCTAATGACTAATACTGTCAAGCATCTGCTTTTTTTTTTCTTTCTTTCTTTTTTTTAAAGACAGGGTCTTGCTGTGTTGCCCAGGCTGATCTCGAACTCTTGGCCTCCAGTGATCCTCCTAGTTGCTGAGATTACAGGCATAAGCCACTGTGCTTGGCTAGGCATCTTTTCTTGTGACACATGTACTTCTGAAAGCATTTGGAGAGACCCACCAAATTGACAGTAGTTTCTTCTAGAGTGGGGAGGGGAAGTCCCTGTTTTGGAAGCAGGTGGTTCAAAAAGGACCCTAATGTTATACTATTTTGAATGTTTTTACAAGTATTTCTGTGGGTAAAATATAGCCAAGTTAATGCTGGTTAATGTCTTCATCTGATTGAAATAGACAGAAATACAGTAATAGTATTTAGTGCTTAGAACATGAGCTAGAGAAACCTGGGAGTTGATAAAACTCTTTATCTACCGAAGGACAATTTTGGTTTTCCAATGGAGGTGATAGCCAAGTAAGAATTGAACTGGTTTCAGTCTGTATGTTTATATAAAATTATATGGGGAAATGAAGCAGCTTATTAGACCAAGTGGTTGAAGAGTGTGGGTTCTGGAATCTGATAGCTGAGGTTGGAATCATTTCTCCAGTACCTGACTGTGTATCCGAGTTCTGACAGTATCAACTTCCTTGTGCTGCAGTTTACCTGTGTATTAAATGGGATGATGTTACTTCATGGGATTGTGTGCATTAAATCAGTTGAAGTAGATAAAACTTTTGGGATAGCCCTGCTCCCAGAGGGCACGCAAATGTCATGATTGGTGACTGGAAAAAGGCTAGTATGGTGGATAGAACAGAGTGGCCTTAGAGACATGGATCACATGGGGCCTTCGGGCCACATTAGGGATTTTGAGTGTGATCTAAAATACTGGTGTGGTGGCTCATGCTTGTAATCCTAGTACTTCGGAAGACTGAAAGCGAGAGGATCATTTGAGGCCAAGAGTTCAAGACTAGCCTGGGCAACATGGCGAGACTCCATCTCTACAAAAAAATTTTTTTAAAGGTGTGGTGGCATGCACCTGTAGTTCCAGCTACTCAGGAAGCTGAGGCTGGAAGATTGCTTGAGCCCAGGAGTTACAGGTTACAGTGAACTATGATCTTGCCACTGCACTCCAGCCTGGGCAGCACAGTGAGACTCTGTCTTTAAAAATATATATATGTGTAATAACAATTTTTTCAAAAAAAACAAAGGGAAGCTCTGTACAGTGTGACTTGATTAGATCAGCTTTTAAAAGAATGTCTAGCTCAGCACTGCCCAATAGAAATATCATGTAAGTCATTTATGCTATGGATGCATTTCTTTCATGGTGACTTTAGAGGTCAGTGTGAGTGAATGGTAGGTAACTTGGACTGTCCTTTCTCTCTCTCTCTCGCTCTCCCCCTCGCTCTGGCTCTGTTCACATGACTTTTTGGAATCCTAAAGTAGTATCTCCTCGTTAACTTCTGAAAGTTCAAAGTGGCTAGAAAGTTGTGAGTTTTTGCTCTACGTGGCTCTGAAACTGGAACCTCCATGTGGTTTGATTGAGGCTTCCCTCTGGTTTTTTTCAGTGGTAAGGTTGATGTGCAATGTGGCTTCAGAGATTATCGGTGATCTGGTCTGTGTGTGCAGGCCTTCTTGACTTGAAAGTCATGTTCAGATTTTGGGAGAGAATAGTTTGAATGATTATCCAAGTAATCATGTTTATAACATTTTAGAGAAGTTTACATTAAGATGGCTATTTCTTTATGTTTTATTTGAATTTTACACCAGTATTGACTAGAAATGATTATTGGGATCTGCAGTGTTCACTGTTCTTTGTTTTATAGTTTAGCTAGCTTTCTCTCAGATAGATGTAAAAGAGCAAAGTTCCTGGGATGATTGTACCTGTAACAGACAAGTAGCTCCTGTAAGAATTTCCTGAACTGTGTTTGGAGGCAGTTGCCTTCCTCTCCATATCCCTAACTCTACAAAGTTGATTCTGTGGAAACTTTCTGCTTTTCTTGTTGAAGTTGAGGAATAGTCAAAATGACTTCTGGTGTACCCCCACCCCCCAGATGTTTGAGACTGGTTTCGGTATTTGGTAGGTTGCGAGGGTGTATGTTTGTGGTTTTGACAAGGTGTGTGTTGGAGCAGGAAAGTGTAAAATATCCTGCTTTGAATTTTACTGTAATTTCACTGTGGTTTTTGTAATGCTTGTGACTTTCCACTTCTACATCTTTTTGTGTGAATTCACTACAAATACCTACTTATATTGACATTACCATGGACTTTGAAAGGAACCTAGAATTAGCTTCCTTTCCCCTCAAAGACTGTTGTGACTTCTTTTTTAACCTCTTACCTTTTATTGTTCCCCACTGAGCTGAGCTTTGGGTTCAGAGGTAAGACATGGTCCCTTCCCTTCGAGAGTTTACAGGCTAGCACAGCTCTGTCTGGAGACAGCCATGTGGCAGTAGTAACCCACTTCCAGAGGGATTTTCAGGCTGTTGATTGGTGCGCAGACTGTGATGCCCAACATTGTTCCATCATCTTCTTAAACACGTAAGGCAGGTGTAACATAGGCAAATAAAGAAGACTTGGAACCTAAGATCATATTTGAAAAATTACCTTCCAGCTTAAGCGTGGAAGCCGGGGTTCACTATGAAAAGTAGATTACTTGTGACACGCCTGACAATCACATCACTATAGTTAGTAATCACTAGTCTAGTGGGAGAATAAAGATCAGGAAAGAGATTATAAAATGACATTGCTTTTGTTTCTAGCAACAGGAGTTGTGGAAGCTGGGGGAGAGGGGCACTTAATCCAGCCTTGAGGGTGTGATGGAGCATAGGTGTGGGGAAGTATATGGAACAGGTAGATAACCTCCTACACCAAGTTGAAGTCTGGACAACATCCATAGCAATTTGAAATCACTGAAGGGCAGTAACTTCTGGCAAGAGGATAGGAGGCAAGCGTACTGCTACGACTCTTGGTTCAGATAGTTCAAAGGTGATGGGACCTTAGTGGCGTGTCTGCAGAGCATAAATTACATACTTCATGCCTGTAGTGGTATCTACGGAAATGTATCTATTTTGTGGGTGTTAAGGCCCATGCAGAGGAAATCTGACAACATTGGAGGCACAAAGGTAGTTTTGTGCTACTTCAAATAATAATAATAATAATAAAAAAAAAACCAGGCCATTTCCCGATAATGTTGATCTTTATTTTTTAACACTTTTATTGAGATATAATTCACATACCATAAAATTCACTATTTAAAGTATACAGTTCAGGGGGTTTTAGTATGTTAAAAGATACATGCAACCACCACCACAGTTTTAGAACATTTTCATCACCTCAAAAAGAAGCCTTGTAGCCCTTGCCCTCCACCTTCTATTCTCACCATCCCTAAGCAACCACTAATCTTCTCTCCTCTCCCCTCTCTCCTCTTTTTGAGACAGAGTCTCACTGGGTCACCTGGAGTGCCGTGGTGTCAGCCTAGCTCACATCAACCTCAAACTCACTGGGCTCAAGCAAGTGATCTTCCTGCCTCAGCCTCCCGGGTAGCTGGGACTACAGGCATGGGCCACCATGCCTGGCTAATTATATATATATATATTTTTTTTTTTTAGTTGTTCAGCTAATTTCTTTTTTATTTTTTAGTACAGACGGGGTCTCGCTCTTGCTCAGGCTGGTCTCGAACTCCTGAGCTCAAACAATACTCCCGCCTCGGCCTCCCAGAGTGCTAGGTCTACTTTCTGTCTTGACAGAGTTCCCTATTCTGGACATTTCACACGAATCTTCTGTGGCTGTCTCCTTTCGCTTAGCATAATATTTTCAAGGTTCATCTAGGTTGTAGTATGTATAAGTAGTACTTCCTTTTTATGGTTGAATAATAATTCCATTGTACGAATATACCACATTTTGTCCCTTACATTCTTCAGTTGATGGGCATTTGGGTTTCTACCTTTGGCTAGTATGATCTTAATTCTTTACCACTATGTTCAGGAAAGTGATATTTGCATTTATCATGTGATTGTTTCTGTGCTATTTCTATATTTAGATGAACACTTTAAAAGAAAACCCTGAACTTTTGAGGCTTTCAAGTCCTAAATACATAAAAGGGGGGATTCTAAAGCCTCAGAGAGGCTTTAATTTGCATTGATACCCATTCTCTCCACCAGTTGGAATTAAAAACTTACTTAAGCATAGACAAATGTTTCCTTTCCAGCTTGAGTAAAATAAATTCATTTAGTTTTGGGAAGTTTGGTTTCTTAGAGATTTGTGGAAGTGTTGGAAATGTAGAGTGGAAGGGTTTTTTTCTGTTTTTGGGTTTTTTTGGCCTTGAAACAAGACTTCAAAACACACATTTGTGGCTGACATTGATTAGGAGCATTAGAAAATGCAGATGTTCAGCTGGGTGCAGTGGCTCTGCCTGTAATCCTAGCACTTTGGTAGGCTGAGGTGGGAGGATCCCTTGAGCCCAGGAGTTCGAGACGAGTGTGGGCAACAGAGAGTTGATGGCGTGTGCCTGTAGTCCCAGCTACTCGGGAGGCTGAGGCAAGAGGATCACTTGAACCCAGGAGTTGGGAGTTTCAGTGAGCTATGATGATGCCACTGTACTCTAGCCCAGTCTCACAACAGAGTGAGACCCTGTCTCAAAAAAGAAAAGAAAATACAAATGTTCTAGGAACTGAGGGGAGAAAAGAACCCAGGTTAGGTAATTTGTGACAGATAAGAGGAACACTGTCGTATCTTCCTATTTAATGCAGGATTAGACAAAAAGTCAGAACCTATCCAAACAACCTCAAGTTATTAACTCTCCGGGAGTTCAGTAGGCTGGAATGGTGTGGTACAATTTGGTAGCCCTGCTCGACATAAAAGAGAATATTCAGATAATGTCTGCTTCATAAATTGATGGAAAACTTACTACAGTAGTGCTCCATTGTTTGGCAGTTAGAAACCCTTTTAAGATTTGGGGATTGTGTTAGGCTATTGACAGCTCTCTCCCCATTCTCTGTTATTATCTCCAAAACTTGTACATAGAACTTTGAGTAAGACAACAAAGATCGACTGAAATACGTCTATGGTGTCTAGGTAAAGCCCTGTGGGTTGTGTTAATTTGTTAACAGCTGGGTACCAAGATTGATACCGGGCCTATTTCTTTTAAGGATTATAGTTTTTTTGGTTTTAGAGTCAGGTTTATTGAAGTAATGTTTATATAAAGCAAAGTTCACCATTTTTAGTACGCAGGATTGTGGTTTCTAGTTATTTTTCTAGAGATTTTGCACAAATAACAGTTGGCAACCGGTACCATTTATTTATTCTCAGAAATAGAATGTTTAGCTACACACAATTCTTGTTTTAAGATAGTAAACTCTATATGATATATGCAGTGAAAGTTTTTTATGTATATTTCTTCAATTTTTAAAAATATGTTTTCTTTAAACATTCCACTGGTAGATAAATCAATTTTTTAAAAAGTTTACTTATTTATGTGTACATATGTCTAAGAATATAATTTCTGTATCAGTTTCTCAGGGGAGCTTTTGGAGAACATTAGTTTCATCAGTGTTATTGTAGATTTAGTCAACGTTGTTTATAGATCAAGTTGTTATAACTTTTGTAGTATTGTCTCTAAGAGTAATGAAAGTTAAGGTGCTATAAGCTAAACTCTGGAGATTAATGTATTTAATTACTGAACAAATTGCTTTTAGGGAAAATTAAGAATGATATTATTTAAGTATACTAAATTGGCAACGGTCCCCTCCCTATTTCCTGCGTCCCTCCCACCCCTGCCTCTCAACATATTCAAGTTGCTTATAAAGCTCTACTGTTAGTGTTTCTTTCATTTAAAAGAAATTTTAAAATGGTGGATGTACCCTTTCTGCTGCCTTAATTGCTTAAGATGGAGTGAATTAAAATACCTTGTTAGAATTCAAACTTACATATGAAGTAAAACATTTTGGTATTAAAAACTTCAGTTTTATTTAAAAAATATAAGTAGATTGCCTTTCTCCGCCGGGGGCCCCCCCCCTCCCCATTTTAAGAAACTGCCTGTTGTATGTTTTCTCCTTGGATGGCATTATGGAAGTTTCCTACTTTTTGGCCTTTATAAAATGTGTTGTGATCAACATTACATGGCCAATTCACCCATAAAACAGATGAGCACTTTTGCAAGGAATACTGTTCCTAATAAACTATATCAGGACTTCCTTCTGTGAAGTATTCACTTCACTTATGAAATATTTGAGTGTCTTTTCGTACCTTCAAATTCTAGTGCTGGGGATAGAAAGCAGTAAACAGAATATAACTGTTCTCATGAAGCATACACACATACTAGTGGCTGAGACAGACTAATGGAATTGTATGCGGTAGCAGTTAAGTGCTCAAAAGAATAGTTTTTTAAAATTAAGCTTTATTACTTAACAGTAACTGTAACTAGAGACAAAGATTAATGTGCTGCTACTGGTATAGACCACTCAAAGGAAATTTAGCAAGTCAAAACTTAAGTATGAAAGGGCATTCCATTCACAATTAGGGATTAACCTTATTTAAAAGAAAAAACAAAAAGCTTATCCTGAGACAAACTTTTATGTAGATTTCAAATTGGAATCAGTAGACAAAAGCCTAAAAGATCCCACATACAATAAGCATTGCTTTAGATGAAATTGCTTAAAAGGTTTGTAGGAAATCACCATAAAAATTTAGCATGTTTCTTAATGGTTTACTGTGTCCTGGGGCCAGAAAACATTTTCAAGGGACTACCCTTTAAAACTTGCAATTAGAGACCTCACGCCTATAATCTTAGCACTCTGGGAGGCCCAGGTGGGAGGATCACTTGAGGCCTGGAGTTTGAGAACAACTTGAACGAGAGTGAGACCCTGTCTGTATATTTGGGGGAAAAAAAAAAAAGTATTAAAAAAACCTTGCAATTAAATTGGTGAGTAAGTGGTTCACTGTAATTTATAGAAATTTATTTTTCTTGTTGCAGTTAGATTCTGACAGAAACATATTCTACTTTTCAAGAAAAATTTCTTACAGTTCTTAGAAACTAAGGACACCTGAATTTGGTTTACATTGATGAGACATACACGTGCAGTAGATATTATAATAAATTTATGGTTACTGTTTTAACAGCCTCACCATTAGAATAACATGCACTGTATAATAATACAGCTACAGGAAACGTGGTGCAAACAGCTTCAAATTTTACAACCCAGTATAGATTTAGAGATGTTCACTTCATTTTACACCTTTTCTATCTACATGTTTGTAACTACTTATGTTGGTCTTTAATTCAAGACTCCAGGTAGAGTATCAACTGTGCTTTCTTCATCTTGCTGCCTGCCTTGAGAACAGTCTGTTCTGTTATACCCACTAGAGCTGTAAAAGGAAGTCCTTTGTAAAGGAACATTTTTTTTTTTTGAGACTGAGTCTCACTCTGTTGCCCAGGCTAGAGTGCCGTGGTGTCAGCCTAGCTCACAGCACCTCAAACTCCTGGGCTCAAGCAATCCTTCTGCCTCAGCCTCCCAAGTAGCTGGGACTACAGGCATGCGCCACCATGCCCGGCTAATTTTTCTATTTTTTGTAGAGATGGGGTCTTGCTCCTGCTCAGGCTGGTCTCGAACCTCCTGAGCTCAAACGATCCTCCCGCCTTGGCACTCCCAGAGTGCTAGGATTATAGGCGTGAGCCACTGTGCCCAGCCTTTAAAGGAACATCTTAAAGATAAAATGTTAGTTTCTTAACTCAGACACTTGTCTTGTGACTTTGTATACAAGGAGGAAGTATGATGATGTGTTCTTGTACGTATGAGAAATATATGCTCCTTCTCCTTCCGTCCCAGGAGCCAGGTGGCTCTGGCTTTGAACCCTTTGCTGAGCCACTGTTACTTCTTGGTTGGCCATAGGAAAGGAGATTAACACCAGGAATCTAGGAACGGGCAGGAGAGAAGCCCACCGAGCAAGCCATTTGTCCATCCCGTAGTCCTGCAGTCCAAAGTCCCAATTAATTTTTCAGTTCTCTTCTATCACAGTTACTTAGTGACCTTAAGACATTTTCATTCCTGCCCTTGCTAATAACTTGGGAAACTCAAAATTTATAATTTTCTCTCCCCCTCCTGATAGGTGCTGGATGGTTTACTAGTCCAGTATGGAGTGGTAGAAAGCTGTGAGCAAGGTACATGTCTTCTGAATTGCTTTCAATTTTGTAAAAGGAAGGAAGTAGAAAGAAAACTAACTTTTCTTCTCTTCGTTTTTCTCTTCCTCTAGTGAACACTGACTCGGAAACTGCAGTCGTAAATGTAACCTATTCCAGTAAGGACCAAGCTAGACAGTAAGCGGTTTAAAACTTTTTATACATATATATATACACTAACTAGGTTAAATATAGTAAACTATATTTTGTGGACTTCGCATTTGGAGAAGGCCTGGTGGGTAGCAGAAAAGAAACTTTACTTTGCAAAAATTTGACCCTGCAATGACCCCTTTGATTGTTGTTTTGGTTTTTTTTTTTTTTTTAAAGTTTGTCTAGTAAGAATCTGCATTGGTTAAAGTTTTTATTACATTTTCAGTATATCTTTAATGCCAATAATTGAGTGATCTAGTATGAAGCTGAATTACACCCTAATTACAAAAAGTTCCGGGCCTAGGTATTGTTGCCAAATTACAAGAAGTCTCCCCCTCCCCTTTATTGGTATGATCGATACATATATTACTGCTATTTTATCCAAAGCTGGTAAGTTGCTCATGTGTTAAACTAACAACAGTGTTAGTTAAATCATCTTGTTCACTGATTTCTCTGATTGCTGTTGTCATTGGGAATGTGTGGACATTGGACCAATGTAATTTGCTAGTAGATTTATGGAAAAAGTATATTCCAATGCAATTGACAGGCAATATTTTACAGATCAAATAATCTGCCCTAGGAAAAGATAATTCTGTAGGCTTCGAATGATCTAATGAACTTAATGAACACTAGAAAGAGACTGGGGGTCCCACAAATACTGCTTTTGACAGATCTGTTCAGAACGTGAACACAGACAAATGGCGCACCAAGTGCCCAGCAGCACAGTGCTGTGAGCTGACTACAGAAGTCTTAACCACCTCTAGATACAGTACAGGGAGGAACAGACGTCTGTCCTCTGTGCGGGAAAGCTGAAAGACTACGCTGGCTGACCCTGAGCCCTAAAGAAGAAAGATGAAACAAGCTGCAAGAGTAGGAAGTGAGCTAGGTTACCAAAACAGTGCCCACTTATGGTAGGACTATGAAAGGAAAGATAAGACTGGGAAGAAGATGAAAATTTATATAACACAAATGGAACTTTATTTTTTAAAGTGGTAATATTCACATGGTTCAAAATTTTAAAGGTCTAAAGATGCACATAGTGGAAATCTTCCTCCCAGTATTATTCCCTCAACCTCATCCCTTGTGTGAGAGAACCATATGTAAGACAAATACGTGTGTATTTTTCCTCCTTTTACACAAATGATACCATAATATTTGAGTGTCTTGTACATATAAATATATTTTTTATGGTTGCATACTATTTGATTGTATGGCTATAGAATGATTTATCTCAATTTGGATATGTAGGTTGTTTCTAGTCTCTTGCAGTTATGACTGATGCTCTATTGAATCTCTTGTTGTATGTGTTACTGTGCATGTGTGTGAAGATATCTACAGTATACATCTCTAGAAGTAGAATTGCATTTTTAATTTTATTCTGTATAGAGCTTGGAGTAGTTTAAATTCTCTTCAGCATTGTGCAAAAGTCTATTTCTCCATACTCTCCCCAACACAGGGCTTTAGCAACCTTTGCCGATCTAGTAGGTGAAAGTGATATCTCATGTTAATTTTCTTTTTTCTCCTAAGTGAGACTGAAAGGTTTTAAGATGTTTAAACATATTCTGTTTTTCCTTCTGTTTGTATCCTTTGTTCATTTAACAAATTTTAGCACTTTTTATGAGGTCTCAGACATTCTAGAAATTGTGGTATGAGTTGTAACACAAATTGATTTTTACAGATTTTGTTCTTCATATCATATAAGTAGAACAGGAAAATTGAAGCTTTTAATACCCTCAGTAGATTGGGGCATAAAAGTGAGCATAGTGAAAAAGCAAAAAGCTCCTTTTGCCTTATGTTTTATTGTTGGATAGAAAATTTGGGATGCTATGATAAGCCCAAGGATATTTGGAGAATGTCAGAGGTCTGTTCTAGTTTCCTTATTTGGAAACTTGGGTGAGGCTAACTAGCTAAAGGGGGGAAATGCTTAATTTCACAGCTAAGTCAAATTGGAGACATAATCTACATAGCTTTTAAGAGACTTAAGATGAGCTTTGGTGTAGGATGAGTTAATTGACATTTAGCCCCCTCATTAAAAAAAATTTTTGGAGCGTTAAGAGTACAAGCACAAGAAAGCTAGACCAGGTAGTCAAGGCAGAATTATTGCTGAAAATAATACTAACATGACAGCAAGCTGAATGTGGAGACATTGACGTTCTCAAAATTCTTTATAGTGGTTGTTAGAGATTGGCAGACTCCTCTTGATCCCAAGGAGGGCAGGAAAAGGCTGTTAAGAATTGTGTAATTAGTAATTAGGTAACCTAAACAAATCAATTAGGCATTTCAATTAGGGAAGTAGTCATCGTTGCCCTTCTGTCTAATATTGAATCAGTTAACATTTATTGAGTAATAACTATTGACCGAAAGCTGCCAGTGAATAAAGGCAAAGTCTCTATCCTCAAGGACAAGCCTTCCAGTGATGAGAGTATTTGGAGAGGGACCATGCAATTTTATTAATAATTTCTGCCTACTTCAAGTTGCCTTATAAGAATAGCGTTCTCACCCCCTCCCCAAGAAGTCTAAAGATTGGAGAGAGTTAGAAAGCAATTGGGTATTTACAGAATGTTAATATATCTTAAAAAAAACAAACAAAGGAAAACTCAGTTTTATTATACAATGTTATGAAAATTGTTGTCTATTAGAGTTTCCTAATAAGCTATTTTTTTTGATACAGGGTCTTGCTCTGTTGCCCTTTCTAGAGTGCAGTGGCATCATCAGCT
This sequence comes from Cheirogaleus major, assembly GCA_963574435.1. Taxonomy (NCBI): domain Eukaryota; kingdom Metazoa; phylum Chordata; class Mammalia; order Primates; family Cheirogaleidae; genus Cheirogaleus; species Cheirogaleus major. The sequence continues at coordinate 12,733 of CAUYPO010130284.1, forward strand.
AACTGCAACCTCAAACTTCTGGTCTCAGGCAATCCTCCTACCTCAGTCTCCAGAGTAGCTGGGACTACAGGCATTTTAGTTGGAGACTAGGTCTCTCTATGGTGCTGCCCAGGCTGGTGTTGAACTCCTGGCTTCAAATGATCCTCCCATCTTGACCTCCCAAAATGCTGGGATTATAGGCATGAGCTACCACACC
>CAUYPO010130285.1:0-13441 GCA_963574435.1 Cheirogaleus major
ACACTTTGTTTTATGCACCTTTGTGATTTTGATATTTTGATGTCTAAACAATAATATCTGATATTTTAATCTTTATTTCTCATTATTAGTGAATTAGAGCATCTCCATATATTTGTTGGTCATTTGCACTTCCCCTTAAGGGCATCATCCTTCCCTTTTTTTCTATCAGTTTTCTTCTCTTTCACTGTTTAGTTGTACAATAGATAGTGATCTCTTATTGCTATTTTAATAATATCAATTATCCAGTCTGTCTATTGGCTTTATTGTTATTTTGGGGCAGAAACTCTTAACTTCAATATAGCAAGTCTATCAATTTTTTACTTTCGGATTTGAACTTTTAAAGACTCTGTTAAGAAATCTTTCCCCACTCCTAGGACACAAAAAGATCCTCTAAAATTTTTTATATTAATTTACCTTATACATTTAAGCATATAATCCATCTAGAGTATTTTTATATATGATATAAGGCAGGGGCACAACTTTAGTTTTTTTCCAAATAATAGGCCAATATTTTTAATGTCATGTGTTGTAAAAAACTACTCTTTACATGTTGCTTTTTGTTGAAATTATGCCATAAGTTCAGTCCTACATAAGTCTTCTGAGCTGTCCATTAGTTTATTTTTTTGTTCTTGCCAAGACGATATTATATATTTTTTCTTCTAATTAGTATGACTTTGTATTATATCTTAATACCCTAAAGTCAACTTTCTCTCAGCTCTTCTCTAAGAGCATAAAGCAGGCGTCCTCAAACTACGGCCCGCGGGCCACAAGTGGATGTTTTTGCCCATTTGTTTTTTTACTTCAAAATAAGATATGTGCAGTGTCCATAGGAATTTGTTCATAGTTTTTTTTTAAACTATAGTCCGGTCCTCCAACAGTCTGAGGGACAGTGAACTGGCCCCCTATTTAAAAAGTTTGAGGACCCCTGGCATAAAGAAAGTATTGAAATCACCTCACAGAGGGAGAAGAAAAAAGTAAGAAGACTTAGAAACATTCCAATATTTAAATTGTCAAATAAAAAAGGGGATTGTAATTGGATTAACCATTGATTTAGTTAGTAAGCAAACCTTGAGCTAATTCAAATGAGGCTTATATCTGTAAAACGTAGATATACACACATATACATATAGATGCATTCATGATTTGAGTTAAAAACCCAAAAGCCTCTTACAACCATTTTGTTCATGATGCCTGAATAATCCAGCTATTCAATATTTATTATTCTGGGCAAAACTATTTAGACAAACACCTCATGGGAGGAGACATATGAATAGCAAAACTGAGAGCCAAATGAATCTGCTAGTTTCATTTGGTTAATTACAGGCATCCCAACTTCACTACTATCTGACAGTATTTTTAAGAGTTAGGGAAGACTTAGAGTCTAAAAAGGGTCTCTTTCTCCATCCCTCTGACACCCTCCTCAAGGCTGTGTCTCTGGATGGTCAGCATCCTCGTGCAGTGCAGATGGTGACTGTCACAGTCTCTGCCATAAGACTGTATCCCCAAGCATAGTGGTGTATTCCTGTGGAAGGAAGGAAGTAACAGCTTTTGCTATTTCAGATGTTGCAAGAATTTCTTTTTTATTTGTGGTCAGAATTAAAATATCTAAAACTGATTGCTATTTGATACTATCTTTTGTTTTTTTCTTTTTTACATTGCTTGCCCAATATCTTTGTTAAAAGCAAACAAACAAACAAATCTAACTCTTAGTTTTTCTGCTAGAGTGATCGCCCAAGAGTCCTCCAACTGGGATTCAATCTTAGATATTCTCTGATCCCTATGGAAAAGTTAGATTTAATTAAATGCTTAGATGTCAACCCTGTGGTTCATATGCAACTACTGCCATTCCTTTTGGGCCATTGCTCTTCTCATCTTGCAGTGTCATGGGATTCTGTGAAGCAACGATTATTTCCTTTATGTAAAAATTACAAGTGGGAAGAGAGAAAAAATTGGCACATAGGGAGAAGGAAGGAAGAAAATATGCAAAGATTATAGAAGAGAACTAGGACATGTTACTACTATTATTTTTTACTAGAAGACACATTTTATAAAGTAACATGTCCTGCTTCTGTTTGATGTCATTGGTGAAGGAAAGTTGGTTGAAGGTAATTTAACCTTTGCTATTTTTGTTGTTTCCTAATTTCTTCATTGGTAAATCTAACAAAATATACATACACACACACACACACACACACACACACAGTGGTGTTGGGGGAAGTATGTTGAGAATCATCAAAATAGTTATCTGGGAGAAAACCCTACACTCTATGAAGAAAATATATCCTCTAATTCAGGGTTTTATTTTTATTACTATTACTACTATTAACAATTTTAATATTTTTAACAGAACACAGATAAATCTAGCATTAATTTTTTTGTGAGCCTTATCAACCACTTGCTTTTTTCCCCTCAACTCCAGATTACTATATACTGGATATATCAGTTATTAAGGTAATGTTATATTTTTGAGATGGTTCAACTCTAAGCTATCTTGAATATTGGTGGGGTAAATTCTCTTCTACTGATTTTTCTTAATTATTATAATGTTTTACAATCATAAGGAGAATAAAAAATAAAGCACCTTTCTGTTTTTAGAGAAAATTTTATATACAGCAGAGTTCATGTCAACATCTAGCTTATGCCATTTTCTCTGGGGTCTTGCTTCACGCAAGTCAGTGAGTTAGCAGTGGCTTTGGCTTTAAAGTTGCTGGATTAGTCTTGGCATGATCTAAATGACAGCAAGAGATTTATTTGTTCCACCTTTTTCAAAAGTTTAAAACGTTACTACCTACATAGATATTTCTCTGGGTATTTTCTTTAGACTTTCAATAACCTCATCTCATCATGTAGGTATAATTCATTTGTTTTTACTTTGCACCTTGTGAGAGATGCCTAGTACAAAGAGGGAGGATACTTCTGGTGCTTTGTGAATATTATGGATTCTTCACAGCTACTCTTTTCTTCCTGTGTTCCTCCAATTTTATTCCTAAGAGGATCTAGGTGCCAGTATCCCTGAGTGAGTTTAGTCCTGTTCTGGTTCCACTGACCCTGGATTGTATCCCTGTATTTACTGATTGATTGTGGAGGATAATGTGATAATCCAAAACCAATGTCTGCTTGATGCTTTAGCATTCCCAAGCAACACAGTCTTATAATCTCCTACCTGTACTGTTATTTAGCTTCTCCCCAGTGTAGAGGATGCAAACTCCATGGAATTATGAACCACAGAATTTTACACTCTTAAGACTTTTGGCCTTCTTGGTATACCACACATCACAGATACTCCCAAAGTAATTGTTGAGTGAATGACCTACTAAAAAGGTCCTAAAATAGTAATATCAGTAAGAATGGCAATACCTGTTTCTGTGACAAAACTTTGATAGATTTAACTCTCTTAAACTACATCATAGAAGCAACTACTTGTTCTGCCTAATTCTATAGTCAGATCTAAACTCTGTTTTTAATCTGTTTAACAACAGAAACTAATGTCTTTTACAACATAGTACTACTGCAATTAACCATCAATGCATAAGCATTTTGGTAAAAGAATATTTGTTTGGTGAAATTCATTCCTGGTGAATCCATTTGGATTCAAGAGCACTATTTTTTTGTGTTTCTAATTTATGGGTCCTGTGAACAATCCCCCCCCCCCTTTTTTAGGAAATTGTTGTAAGATCTGTCCATTTCTCATACTTATCTCTCCATAAATTTTCACAAACTGAATCATTATCAAGAATGTTTATAGAATTCGATCTGTGATTTGTTTTATTATCTTGGAATGATATTCAGATAGGCTTAGTGACCTAAGTCATACAAGGCAGTTACAACTTTTCTTTCTCTAAAGCACAGTAACATTGTGGTTATTTCATCAGGCTCTAGAGTCAGGCTGCCTGAGATTAAATTTACTAGCTGTGTGATCTTGAGAGAGACATCTAACTTTTCTGTGCCTCAGATTCCTTTCTGGAAAATTTAAAGACAAAACAAATATAAAACCAATAGCATTACTACCTTGAAATGTTATTAGGATTAAATGTGTTTTCTATGTAAAACATTTATGGCAGTTCACAGTTAGTGATTAAGCAAGACGAAGACTGACCTAGGTCACTCAGACAGATAATATCCTCCCCAGAGATCCCCACAGAGTTGCCAAGGCCTTGGTGGGCCTGCATCATAGTTCAATGTTTTCCTTGCCCAATTCTGCTTCCTCCTTCCTTCCACAAGTGTTAATCCCTAATAAAGAGTTTGAAACTCAAATTCCATCTCAGCGTCTGAAGATAACAAATGTTTCCAGAGGATCCAGTGTGTAACATCAGCTCATCAGAAAATTCTCAGAAGTTTCCTACAGATGTTTCCCTTTAATATTTCACTGACATAGTTCATGGTTGAGGTGCGAGTTTGATTTTCATACTCTTCCGATATAATTTTAAGTTGAATTCACATTTTTAGTCTAAGTTCATAGAATTATACCATCTCCTACTACAAACTTTTACTTATATGCATTCCCAATTATTAAATAAACTACATAAAATTTCTCAATTATAAATTAATATATGTAGGTAAATAATTTAGAAATTTTTTTAAAGGAGTACAGGAAAAAATTAAAATAACCAATATCATTTTCACAGTGTTAGAATTAAGCTATAGGTCTTTTTTATAAATCAGTTCCCGTTTGACATAATGGGAACATAGTCCTGTATTATGCACTCATACACTCATATAAATAAGTTATCAATATGCACTGATGACTAACAATAATTGTTAACATATGTCAAGTGCTTATGTGCCAGGTACTAGTCTAAGCTCTTTCTGTATATGTCCCTTTTTGCATGCTTAATAAGCCTCTGAAGTAACAACTGTTATTTCCCCATTTTAGAGATAAACGAAGTGATGCCCTGGGAACTTAAGCAATTTGCCCATGGTCACATGGTGTGTAAATGGCAGAGCTAGGATTCTAACCCAGCCATGTGACTCAAAGCCGTTCTTAAGCCTAAAAACAAAAATTACTGCTTTTTTTTTTTGCTTAAAACACCTGATATTTAACACCATCAGTGGCAATAGTCTAAAATCTAGGACACCATGAACATCTTTACCTTCATGTTATTCGTCATATTTAAAGCCCTGCTTTTAGGCACCAGGGTTACAGAGAGGCATAAGACAGAGCCTGTTTCTTAAAAGTAACCTAGTAGGCAAGAAAGATGGGCATAACTGACCTGAATATGAGAGTAAAATAAGAACTGTTTGCGGGGCAGAACAAATCGCAGTTTGAACAAAAAGGGAAAACGATTCCAAATGGAACTTCAGGGAGGGGAATGAAATCTGGAGAATTGTTAAGAGATGAAAGGAGCTTCCCAGAGTAGGACAAGTATGACAAACAAGGACATGAATATCCTGGGCATGCTGGTAAAATAACAGAGAGACCAACCAAGATATCATAGATTTATTTTATTTTACTAAACTAAACTGTTCCTGAACAGCTGCATGAAATTTGAATTTCTATAAACTAAATCACATTTAAAGTACTGGGGCACTAACTAAATGAAATCATTTAACTTTAAACAAAGCTAAGGATTCCTTTGTAGAATATAAAATCACACCTTTTCTTTGATTTTAAATCTACTTAGTAATTCTATATTTTCTTATGCTTGGATTTTTAAATCAATGAAACCTGTTCTTTCATGCTTTATGTAGTGTTCTTTATAATTCATGGTTCTGCTTCTACTTTTCATACATAGGAGTTTTTTCTTGTTTGTTTGTTTGTCACAGTTGATTGCATTTCTCATGTTTCCTTTTCTAAGTCTGTAAATACTTCATACCAACAAAATATACAAAAAAAGAAATATTCCTAAAAGTATTTCAGAATCAAATTTATTTTTCTGTAATTTGATTTATAGGTAATGCCAAAGAAGGAATCAGAGAACATTTTAAAATAACTCCTAATTAGTAACAGATGAAAAATGTATTAGCTAAGTTTAGGCATGGAATTCAGGCGGCTGATTATGTTGGAAAAGCACTTGCATGCTTCCATAGGTGGATACACCCCCTCTTTCTAGACAGGGCCCACCCAGTGATTTCTGTGTCCACATTTATCAGGGTCCATATTTCCATGTACTTGTAGAGTATTGGTTGAAAGTATTACAGGGAGAAGAATTATCTGGCTAAAACTGCCTAACAGTTTTCAACCTTTAAAACTTCATGCTTTAAAAAAATATTATTGACATCATATCTTTGATGGGTATTATTTTACTTTGTAAAACCTTTGTCTTTGCTGTTTTCATCAGTTTTAAAGGTAAAGGTGACTCTGGTCCTGAAGAGTAGCATCAGGAGAGGAAACTCCTTCTCACTCTCTCAAAAGTACTGATCTTTAACTTTGAGTTTGCATCACCCTAACTTGCCTGTGGATAGGCCTAGCACCACCCACAATGGAAAACTATAGAGAGAATCTAGTACCACATGAGTGAGGGACACCATGAGTAAAATGTTTTGGCATATTGATATCAGGATTATACTTGTGTATGGTCTGGATTTGTTGAAAGAGGCTGAGCTTGATGTTGGCTAATGCTAAGTAGTGCAGAGTTTTCATACTCCAAGGTTTAGGGAGACGGAAAAAATATCACAGAGTGGCAGAATCCACAGGAGCATTTGCAATAACTGGGGTAGGCGGGGGGAGGGCAGGCAGAGAGGCATGTTTAATTCATTCAGATACTCAAGAATCATAAACACCAAGGTAATTGTGGTAGTCACCCACAGGACACATGTCATGTTCATCTTTCTGCTTGATGTAGTTGTTAAATTTTCAGGAATTTTGCAACTTGCCTGATGTTACATTGGTACTATGAAATTTGTCATGGTGGGAATATTTACAAAGTGAAAATTGGTAAATGCTATGATTCAAGGTTTCTTCTTCCCAAGGAGCCAGTTGTTAATATCAGTATACCACAGGTTTGTGGGAAAGCAAAATCCATGAAATTAGTAAGTAGAAATTATGACAGAATTTGGGGAAATAAAAGCGTACCAGTTCATTATATCGATACGAATCTCATTCCAGGGAAGACTTTTCCAGAAACCTAAAGAAAAAAAGTTAAGAGTAGAAGTACATAAATTGGACATGTTCCTCCCACCCAAGATCCATCATCAATCTGAGTAATTGTCCACAGGGATGACCATCTAGCCTTTTCGTTCCTGGATACTTTAACCTCTTGTCACCAGTAACCTTCAATTCTTTTCCACATTTATGACCACATTTTGGACCTTCTTATCACCTACAGGGTTCCATTTCTGAGATCCGTATTTCAAAGATCCTAGTAAACACACCTCATTTATTCGCTCTTTAAACAAATATTTATTTCATATGCCACCAATGTTATAGATATTAAGTATAATGTGATGAACAAGAAATATACTATTATATGTAATATAAAAATATACTTAAATTTCCTTATGTAACAGAAAATAGATAATAAATAAGTAAACTAACAAGATAATTTCTGATAGTGGTAAGTTTTAGAAAAGAAATGTGGAAGGGTGATGTGATAGACAATAATCGTGTTGGGGTAAGGAGCCTACTTTACCTAGTTTTGTTTGGGCAAAGACTCTCTGAGAGTTCATATCAGTTGGGATATAAGGAATGGAAAGAACCATGCAAAAAGAAGAGAGAAAGGCTATCTGGGCAGAGCAGACAATATGTGTAGAGGCCCTAAATTGGAAAAATCTTGACTTGTTTCAATAACAAAAATGGAAGAATGTTAGTGTAGAGAGGTAAAGAAAGAACAAAAAGTAATTGTACAAGATGGGGATAGAGAACTGAGAAAAGACTTGTAATGCATGGTAATATTTTTAGATTTTATTCTAAATACCCTGAAAAGCTTTTGTAGTATGTTAAACTGGAAAACAACATAATCTATTTCTTATTTTTAAATGATTCCTCTGTCTACTGTTGCATTAAAGAGGGATAAGAATAGAATCAGGAAACCAATGAGAAGGGCTTTATAAGTGTTCAGGCAGATATAAAAATGTCTGGAACTGTGATGAAGGTGATAAAGATAGAGATAGGTGGATAGATTTGAGAGAGATTTTAGGAGTATAATTAATAAGATTTGCTCTTGAATTGTATATTGGATAGAAAACAGAAGATGCAAAAATGGCTCTTAAGAGAACACTGTACTTTAAGATGGGAGTCTGCCAGCCTCCTCATTTGCAGGCAAATTAATAAATTTATCTTTCCTTCTCCTCAAATCACTTGTCCTCATTCTTTTGATGCAGCCTCAGAGACAAGTGCCGAACTTTCAGTAACAGAATTTGGTATCCCTGGGTGGGCTTAGGTTGCCCTAGGTGGTCTTAGCACCAAAGCTATTTCCCAATACTTCCAAAAGGTCTTACTTCAAGCTAACCAATCCAAAGGAGAGTCTAATTCTGCAAGCAGACTCCTAGCCAGACATCTCTATGAAGAAATCTTACTCTTTGTGCTCACTGGGCTCCAGAAGTGAGGACAAAGAGCGATGGTCTCCTGAACTGCCTCTAGAAAGTATACTCATTACATGGAAGCAGGAAGAGAGTAGAACACATCTTGCCCAATAAAATAAACTCTATCAAAGTCTCTGTCTTCTCATGATCAGAAAAAACAATTGTCATTTTATAGGAAACACTGAGCAAGGGTGAAGAGAAGCTACGAGTGTCATTCTCATGGCCATCTCCTAATGGAAACATGGTAGTGATTGTCTCTGAATATTTGGATTTTGGATTTCTTTGCTTTCTTATTTGTATATTGTTTGACTATATTATAATGAATATCTACTTTTACTGAAACAGTAATGTGCATATGTCTCTTGTATTTGTTTCTCAAGGCCTTCTCACATGATATTCCTTCTGCTTAGAATGTGTGTTATGTCCCAATCATACCTAGCTGCTACCAAACACCAATATTTATCATTCAAAGCCTAAATGAACTATCACCCACTCTCAAATTATTCCCTGTCCTACCCACAAACAATAACTATATGTATCATACACTCTAATTATCTGTTTATTTGTCTTTCTTCCATTTAAGAGAGATGGCAACTTCTTAGGGGACTCTCTTTCATCTTATATTTTCCAAGACAATTAGTTCTAGTACATATTAGCTGCTCAACATATTTGTATTGAATTGAATTTAATATTATTTCTTATCTGGATGCCACTGGGTAAATGGATAAAGAAACCAGCCGCACCATGGACTCAGGGCTCTTATCCTAATTCCACAAGGTTTTGGCCCCAGTAGCATGATTGGTATCGCATATTCAGATGGCTTTCCTTTAGTTCAAATTTAAAGAAAGGCAGCATCCTAAACATTTCTGAGAACTAGTAGATGGCTGTTGGCTCAGGGAAGAGGACTTGACTGGTGATGAAACTTTGCCACTACTTTTTCTTCCTAGTCTTTGTCTTTCAAACAAAGCTTCTTTTAAGACAGAACTTTCTACTCTCTGAAACTACAGGGGCAATTGGCATTCGCTTCTGCTTTGGTGTATTTTTAATTAGAGCATTGCAGTATGCTTTTTTTTTTGTACACTGAAAAAAAAAATTCACTCACAAGGCTGAGAGTTTAAAAAAACACCTTTTAAATACACCAATAAAATTTTATTTGGCCACTAAAAAAAAACCCAAAAGACACTTGCTATAAAGCAGTTGAAGGCTGCTTGCCTTTTCTGGTAAGAAAGCATGTTTTTGAGGAGCAGTATGCCCAGGGATTAGGAGCCCAGACTCTGACTCAAATTGCTCAGTAGGAAGTCTGGTTTCACCAGCTTCTTGTTGATGACTTTGAGCAAATCATTTGATCTCATTGAGCCTCAGTTTCCTCATTTGTAAGATAAAGCATTATGCTATGGTTAAATATTAAGTATTTTAAAGAGTGACTGAAAACGGTAAGGTTAGTTAAATGATCAGTAGAAAGTAGGCATTATCTAAGCATTAACTATTATTAATATTCTTACATAGAAAATGTGATTAACCTAAAAGTGTGGTTTTAAAAAAATAGGTTTAAAAAACAGATTTAAATATGTCCGTAAGACCCATTTTGAACTTAGTTTTTCTCTGCTTAAAATGAAAAATAAATTTAACACAATTTAACAACTGAAAATGTATTTATATGCAATTGGTTCTTGTCTTTGCTTTTTATTGGGAATTTGCCGTGTAGTTAGTAATATCCTTGCTTTGTTTTCAATCTATTTGCTGAAAGTTTCCTGCTGTCAGTTTCAGAACATAAGAACTACTTTAGAAGTCAATCTTAAGAATCAATACACAGTCAATTTAACACACATATCTTCATGTTAAAAGGAGATAGCTTAGCCATTGAAAATTCAGTGACGTAAGGAGTGCAGCCAACATTTCCTGAGGGATTATTTTCAACCACAGCCAAAACCAAACAACCCACCTGAAGGATTTCCCATTCCCCTATGCTGTTTCTAAGCTCTCTTCCCTTATCTTCTGTATCATAATCCCATGGGACCTTGCACAGTACAGAACATATTGAAAAGGACTGAAAAATGGTCTTCGTTTCTCACCTCCCAATTATCTCTTTAAATCACTCTAATCAGATTTGTGTTGTCATTATGCAACCAAAACTGCTCTTGTCAAAGTCCCTGGCAACCTTGACCTTACAATATCCAGTCACCAATTTGCTGTTTTGTCTCTTGACTTTTAAGACACCAAATAATTCTGGTTTTTTCTCCTACTTCGGTGGCTTCTCCTTCCCCGCTTCCTCTTCTGACCCCTCTTCCTCTGAGAAAATCTAAATGTTGATGGTCCTCCAAGGTGTAGTCCTTGGCCTTCTTTCTCTTCTGACTTTACTGTTTCCCTAAGCAATTTCATCTCCTCTAATGGGATTAAATGCCATAGATATGCCAATTATTCCCAAATCTATTTTTTTAGCTATAATGTTTCTAAAACATGTCCACAAATATTTTGATATACCTTCTGCCAAAGGTGGAATCTAATTCGCCTCTTTTTGAATGTGGGCCCACCTTATTTAGTGACTCATTTCAGATAAATAGAAGCCAAAGTGAAGGTGTGGTATTCCTGATACTACATTAGAAAAAGTAATACAGCTTCACCCTGGCTCTGTCTCTCTCTTGGGATGTGCACTCTTAGATCTCAACTGCCCGTGAAGAAGCCAACAGCTACAAAGGCCACGTGTAGGAGCTCTGACCCAGCTCCAGCAGATGGTTGACTGCCACCACCAACCACCAGACACGAAAGTAACTCAGGCTTCAGATAAGCCCTGCCTCCAGCTTTCGAGTTGCCCCAGCTAAGGCCAAATGAAGCAGAAACGAGTCCCCATCAAGCCCTACACAAGTTACAGAATTGCAAACAAAATGAATGTCGTTATTGTCTTAAGCCACTAAGATTTGCAGGGCAGGGGTGTGGTGGGGGTGAGGGGATGGTGTTATACAGCATTAGATAACCAGAACACTATGTAGACCCTTCTTCTGTACTCCAGACCCTGCCCACTCACCATCCCCACTCCAATGTATTATAGAAAATTCAACTTTATATGGCAAAAAAAGAACTCATAATTTCCTCCCCACAAAACCTACTCCTCCCCCATCTTCCCTATCTTAGTCAAAGTCACCACTACTTAGTTCATTGCTCAGGCAAAAACTTGGGGATCATCCTTGAATAAGGCCTTTTCCTTACACTGTACATCCAATCTACCAGCATCCAGCAGTAATTACCTGCAAAATATATCCCTAAGATGGTCATTTCTAATTACCTCCACTTCACCTCTTGTAATCATCATCGTCATCATCCCTTATAATGAATATCTGGATTAGTACAATAGCTTTCTAAAGTGCTTTCCATATTTACCCTGCTACAGTCCACTCCCTGGACAAGCATTCCCTGTCCACACGCTTGACTGGCTTCCCACAAAACTCACTGCAATGCGCAGGCCTTACTGTGGCTGACAGAGTCACACATGAATGGGCCTCTGCCTACTCCTCAAATTTTATCTCCTCCCACTTGCTCACTTGGCTCATTTGATTCTGTCATGCTGATTTCTTTTCCTTTTTTTTTTTTTTTCTTTTGCTTTTTCAGGAGCAGGTGTTGCTCATTCCTATCCCTGACTGGCCGGGTCTTGTCTGTCTGGAAGACTTTCCCTGGCCCCGACCCCCACACCTGCAAACCTTGCTCCACTGGGACACTCAAGTCTCTGCTCACACGTCACCTTCTCAGAGAGGCCTTCCTCTTTGTGTCAAGTCCTCCATCAGCCCCTATTACTCTCTATTCTTGTGTGATTTTTTTCTCTTTAAGGCACTTTTAACTGTCTGAAATCATATTTATGTGTCTACTGTTTACTCTCTCCCAAATGAGAATTTAGGTTTCCTCACACAGGGACTTTTCCTGTCCTTTATGTTAGCATAGTCCTCAGTGCCAAGAGGAGTGCCTGCCACAACTGTCAGCATTCTACACGTATCTGATGAATAGTCCTTACCCAATAAAGACATTGTTCAATCAATTAATATATGATGCTTGATTAAATTAGTTTGGATTAAAAATATGTGAACCATTTTATTCAAGCTATCACCATTAATGAGAATTTGTTCTCCCTATGATGAGGCTTTCCTTGGTGAATTGGTTTGACTCTGGACTATGAACTATTTTGACATAATTTATTACTATAATGTTACATGAAAGCCTGTATATAACAACAACTGGAATATTATAATGTGTAATTCAGTACCAAAACTACATGTCACTTTAAACTAGGGGTTATTTATATATTCATATGTAAATTTTTCTTGCTGTATCACCCATATTGTTTTCTAGTTTATTATTTACTTATTTCTGGTCTGTTTTCTGATTTAGCTATTGTCAAGGAGTGTGAAGGGTCTGAGATTTTACCCTACTTGCAAGCTGCAAGTTAGCCTACCATAGATTTAGGTGTGCTGACAAAAGATATGAGACCCAGGTGAGACAAAAGACAGTTAATTTCTCACAGCAATAGCAGTAGCCAAGATATCAGCATTTTCTTGGACTAATTCCCTGAGCCCTAATTCCCAGAGAGTAACGCAACAAAGGCAGGGACACCTGCACATGCAGTGGATTGTATTACAGAAGAGAAATCCCAAGTTTAGGAAACCCCAGCCTTCTACAATGGACTGCAAGCAAATCTGCTGAATCTTGTCTCAGAGAGAGACATTATCCTTATTAAACTGCACAAAACCCAAAACTGCTCTATTCTCCAAAGGAAAGCATTATCTATCTTCCAAAGCTGTTTATTTTGCAATACCTTTGAAAGGACAGTCCAATCAAGCTGTCAGTGGCTCTGCTTATAAAAACATGCAGAAATGAAAGAGACTCATGAAGAATTGTCTCCTATTATGGACTGAAAATATCTCCCCTAAATTGATGTTGAAGCTCTAATCCCCAGTGTGCAGGTGTTTGGAAAATGAGGCCGTTAGGAGGTAATTAG
>CAUYPO010130286.1:0-34581 GCA_963574435.1 Cheirogaleus major
ACCCCAAGGAGGAGGGGAGGGTGGCTTGGGCTGTTCTGTCTGACAGGCAGCAAATGACTTGCTGTGGCCACAGGTGACCAAGTGATAGCCAGGAAGCTGGGCCCAGAGCCCAGCCCAGCCACTGCCCGTCCCTGACCTCAGAACAAAGCCACCGAGTGCTCAGATGGAGTCTCCAGCTGTGGTGGCAGCAGGAGGGAAGAGGGCAGAGGGTGGAGCCAGAGCAGGGGTGGGGGTGTGTCCAGGCAGGCCAGGCACTTTCTGGGAACTGGAGCAGGTTTGCAGGGGTCTCCTGGACAGAAAGGAGGACCCCAGGCCCATACTCCTCCCTTGCTAGCTGGCTGTCAGGGACACTCACCTGCAGGGACACTGAGGCCTTCCTTCTGCCAGGTGATGGTTGGCCAGGGGATGCCCGAGGCCTCGCAGGGCAGCAGCGCCTCCTCCTGTGCCACCACCCGGACCACGCTGGGCAGCGGCTTCACCGTGGGGGCGGCTGCAAGGGACAGGGTGTGGAGGTCCCTGGGGGCACCTTAACACCAGCTCCTCCAACCAGGGGGCCTCTGAGCACCCAGAAGAGAGGCCTCTAAAGGGAACGGGGGTTCTGGAAACCTCGGATGCAGCAACAAGGATGCCGGGGCCGGTTTTTCCCTCCCAGAGAATCCCCCCAGCGAGTCCGGTCAGAGGCAGGTCCTGCCTCCGGCCCCAGGGCCTCACCTCCGTCCCACGCCCCACCTGCCTCTAGCTCTCCACCTGCTCCCTCGGTGGCCTGGGCCGGGGACGCTTACCTTGCACGGTGAGGACCACGTGCTTGTGGGCCACGCCGGCAGAGTTGCGGGCGGTGCAGGTGTAGCGGCCGGCGTGGATGGGGAGGGCCTGCCCGATCTCCAGAGCGCCTGTGGGTGCGAACGGTCATGGGCTGGGGACAGAGGTCCCCCTGATGGAGGTGGCAGGGCTCCTATACACCCCTACCCTGAAGTCTCTGGTCCAGGCCACTCAAGCTGCCTCCCCTGCCTGTCTGTAAACAGCATGGGGGACGAGATGACGCGAGAATCTGGGTTTTAGGCCTGCCTCGGCTCCCTGCCTGAAGCATGACCATGAGCAAGTTCCTTCCACTTTCTGGGCCTCAGTTTCCCCATGTGTACAGTGAAGAATCAGACAAGATGGTCTCTAAACTCTTCCAGCTGTCAAGTTCCAGGATCTGCCATGCCCTGCACAGGATGCTCAACCCACGGCTCCCACACTCTGCTGTTCTCACCCTGCTCTGCTAAAAACTCACCTCCTCTAGGAAGCCTCCCGGGATTACCGCCTCTTCTGTCCTCCCTTTGCCCTCCCTGCCTCAGCCTTGGTGCCTCAACAAACACCATTTAACTTTCCCAGACTGCAGGCTGCCCCTCTGTAGGCGAGTGAAGTTGTTTCTAAATTGTCCTCCGTGGACCACTGGGCCCTGCTGGGTGGGTGAGGGGAGCGAGGCCCACTGGACTCCGGCCACCCCGCAGCCCCTGCCCCACCCGGGATGCAGCCGGATCTGGGGCTTTGCTGCTACCACTCACTGGAAGGAAGGGCTATTGCTTCCGAGGGGTTCGAGACCACAGATCCGGCTAAGCGGCGCCTAGACGTCAGAGTTTCACTAACCAACTAATACATTTAATTTGGAGAATCCCTATAAAGTGGCCAACTTTTTATTTTGACGAGCAAAGACAGTTAAACAATCACCATCTACCATTACCTTAACTTCATCAAAGAAAGGAACTCTCAACACCAGAAGACCCAGAGCGTGATTTCAGGATAAAGGACGGGCCTTCTAACGGGATACGAGCAGCCTTACAAACAGCTGTTATTCTTCTCATGGAACTGCACTGATTTGCCCACGAGGCCCAGGGATCTCAACCCTGCAGTGCACGGAGGAGGGTCTGTGGCCCAGAGAGGGCGAGGGGGTTCTCCCGGGTCGCACAGCACGTGAGTGGCAGAGCCAGGCCAGAACTTTCCACGTGCTTTCCACGTGGGCTCCTTCCGCCCTCTCCGGCCACCCTCGCCTCAGCTGCGTCTGTCTGCGGCGACCTCGACTTACCCGAAGGTGAGACACGATAGCCGCTCCCTCGAGCTCCTAGCTGGGTGCCTGCCTTGCTCCAGGACACAGCCGGGGCCGGCACGCCTGTGCTGTGGCACGTGAGGACCACGGGTGCCATCGTGGCCACCGTGAAGTCTGTCTGGTCATCGGCAATGGTGGGAGGCCCTAAAATCCGAGACAAGGTTTGAGGCTCTGCTGGGTACAGCCGGGAGCTCATGGCCACGCAGCTTGGGCATGAGAACTGTATACACGGAGGCTGAGACGGCAGGTGACATTAGTGACCAAGGGCCAGGGTGGGAGGCAGGGGCAGCAGAGGGAGAAGTCACAGGGGCTCACTCAGCAAATACTTTGGGGCACAGGGAGACAGGCATGGCCAGCTTTCGGTAGAGATGCTGGCCTGGCAGCTTAAGAGCATGGGTCCCACAGGAGATGGGGGCTTTGAGGGAGCTGCCCAACTAGGGGTGGGGCAGGCCAGAGAGGGCCCCAGGGGGGTGGCGTTTAGCCTGAGAGCTGAAGGGAAAGCAGGTGTTGGCTGGGTGACAGGAAGAGTGTTTCTGGCAGAGGGAACAGCATGTGCAAAGGCCCGGAGATGAGGAACAAAAAGCTGAGCAGCAGGACTGGACCCCAGAGCCCGGCGGGCCCAGGGTGAGCTGAGCCTGGGGGGTCGGCAGGGCCAGACCACACAGGGCCTTGTGGGCCCAGGTGAAATCTTGCACTCTATCCTGAGGGAGGCATTCAGCCGTGGAGAGAGGGATTTCTAACTGGGGTGATAAGGCCAGACTGGATTTAGAACATTCTGGATTGGGAGGGGCATTTCCTGTGAGCTCCCATGTGCCAGGAACTGTGTTGGGGCTGGGGTTGTATCAGGGTGGGAAAGCAGGATCTGAGAGGGCTTCCTGGAGGAGGCGTCCCACGAAGCGCAAGAAAGCTGTAAGGAAGCCAGCGCCATCCCGCAGGCGGGAGAGAGCCCAGGAGCGGGACGCGCTGCCCTCCTCATCCGCCTCCTGCCCCGACTCACCGTGAACGGTCACCTGGTAGAGCCTGCGGGCCTCGCCCAGCCCGTTGCTCACCACACACTCAAACTGGGCCGCGTCCTGGGGGCTGGGGGCTGTGAGCAGCAGGGCGTTGGAGGGCAGGAGCCTGGGCGGACAGACAGACAGCTAAGTGACCAGAGCCAGCCAGCACGGCCTTCCCACAGGGCAGTCTGGATGTGGGTCTCACGACCATCTCCCTTTCCTACATCCAGCTCCTGGCCCTGCATGACTCTAAAAGTTTCTTCTAGAGGTTTCTGCCCACAAAGGTCTAGCTGTTGGGCTTATGGGTGATTTTTGTTTTCATCTCCAAGTTTCCCTGTAACTCTGCATGTTTGCTCTGCTACAATAACCCTCTAGGACAGGCGTCCTCAAACTACGGCCCGTGGGCCACATGCCGCCCGCCTAGGACATTTATCCGGCCCGCTGGGTGTTTTTGCCACCGCTGCCTGTCCTGCTTAGCAGCTGACTCATCCCGGGCCTGCAGTGCGCACTCTCCAACGGTCTGAGGGACAGTGAACTGGCCCCCTGTTTAAAAAGTTTGAGGACCCCTGTTCTAGGATAATTGCCTTTTTATTTTTCTAAAGAGACAGGGTCCTGCTCTGTCACCCAGGTGTGATCATAGCTCACTGCAGCCTGGAACTCCTGGGTGCAAGCCATCCTCCTGCCTCAGCCTCCTGAGTAGCTGGGACTACAGGTGTGCACCACCATGCCTGGCTGATTTTTTTTATTTTTTGTAGAGAAAGGGTCTCACTATGTCACCCAGGCTCGAACTCCTGACCTCAAGGATCCTCCTTCCTCAGCCTCCCAAAGTGCTGGGATGACGGGCGTGAGCCCCTGCGCCCGGCCCTACGATGACTTCTGTCATAGTAACCAGGCAGAAGGCTCGGGCTCACCGAGCACCTGCTCCAGACACACAGCTCCGTGATGAGCTGGCACCTGGCGCCACAGGCGTTTGGTGAATTCACTGCTGACTCGGCTCCTTTAATACCCGCAGTGACCATGTAACGATCAGCCGCATTTGAGAGATGAGGTTCCTGGATAGTCCCACGCCCAGGCAGTGCAAGCTCGGGCTGCCACATCTTGTTCTTAAGCAAATGGTGACTGAGATGGATAGAAAGGTCACATGCTCTCTATTTGGTCGTGAGTCCCAAATGCTCTCACCCCTGCCTTAGTGTAAAGACCCTCCCCCGCCCCCAAGGCCAGACACACCTTCTGGTCCTGGCTTCGGTGAGACCTGAGCACACTGTGCATCATTTCTGCTCCGTCCCCCCACCCCGTGGGACGGGCATGCCCCCACCCGGTGGGTCCCAGGATGCCACTGCAAGGGCCAGCTCATTACCGGTAGGCGCCCTGCTGCAGGCGGAAGTCCAGCCTCTGTCCATCCTTCCACCAGGCCACCAGGGGCTTCGGGGAGCCGCTGGCCTCACAGGGCAGTGAGGCTGGGCTGTGGGCAGTCAGGGTCAGGTTGGAGGGGCCGGGGGCGATGGCTGGAGGCTCTGGGGAGAGGGCAGTGGTCAGGAGACAGGGTGCAGCGGGGAGCAGGGGCTCCTCAAGGCTGTGCCCAGAGGCAGAGCCCAGGACAAAGGTACTCGCTAGCCCCCTCAGCCTGTCTCTACAGCGGGGCAGGAGAAAATCCCGAGGGAGAACTTCCCACAGGCTCCCAAGGCCGGGGTGTTTGGGGCCTCCCTCACCCCTGAGCCCGCGTCCCCTCACCGCCTGTCCTCGAATGAGGCCTCCAGGACTCGACTCCCCGTCAACCCCTGCCTGAGGCCAGGGTCCACCAGGGTGGCCTCCAGCCAAGCCGTCCATTGGAGCGGAAAGAGATTAGAACACCTAATTCCAGCGACTTTGAATCTAAGCTTTCAAATGTTCAGCCGTCTGTGCACGCCTTCTCACGAGCTCAATAGAATGGTATCGCAGTAGGCGTGCGTGGTACATGCATAAAAATAAACCTACACCTTTGCCTGTGCATGGTCAAAACTTTTTACTAATGGGCTTCATGGTCAAGACATTTGAAGACCACGGCCCTTGGCTCCTGACAGCTGGGGTGACCCAAAGCTAAGCAGGACTGGTCCCCAACAGGGCCTGGATGCTGAAGGCAGGGAACACGCCCTTCCTTGGGCCACCTACCAAAGACCTGAAGGTTACGGCCTTGCCGATCGGAGCCAGCAGAGTTGGACGCCAGGCAGAGGTAGTGGCCTGTGTCCTGCGTGAGGACTGGCTGGATCCTCAGGGAACCATCTGGCAGAACTTCAAACCTGGAGTGGAGGGAGGGGTTGCCATGGAGACCAGCAGGCCGGTGGGGCCCTCCCCTCTGCTCTGGCTTTTCCCAGCAAGATGCTAACTCAGAAGTCAGAGTCCTGTGTCCACGAGGCCAAGGTCAGAGGTCAGAGCCATGGGCCGCTCCCACACCCCAAGCCAGCATGGGAAAGGTAGAGAGAGGGGCTGCCCCAGGTCTCCCCCAGGAGACAGTGGGACTCCACTCTTTCTGGGAACGGCCCCTAGATCTGAGAAGTGCCCTTCCCCGGGGCCATGTCTGTACGGATGGGGATGGACACGTCACTCAGGCTGGGCCAGTGGCATTCTCCGCCCTGTGCATTTGGAATTGGGATTGCAGATGACTCGCTAGGTTGTGTGGGCTGAGGAGCAGTAAACTTGGGGGCCTGGGGGTGTTGGGGGGCATCTCTGGCATGTTCACAGGGGAAGAGGGTGAGACAGGGAGGGAGAGAGACATGAAGGCCACGCGCAGAGACAGCAGAGAGTGGCAAGAGTGTGAGTGGCCTGCCTGTCCTTGTGCCCTGAGGACCACCCACGTCCTGATGATTAAGATGCTTTTCTGCTCCGACTGCCCTAGAGGGCTCCTGTTTACAACCCACAGAGAGGCACCCGAGACCCTCCTGGAGGCCACCCCTTCCAGCTCCCACCTGGGGCTCCCAGGATCCAGGGGGGCCCCGTCCTTCCTCCAGCTCACGAGGGGCGGGGGCTCGCCGGCGGCCTGGCAGGGCAGTAGGGCCGTCTGGTTCGCCGAGGCGTTCACTGCGGGCGGTCCCGGCCGGATGGTGGGCGACGCTGGGGAGGGCACAGAGGGAGCGGGGCTGGGGGCCTGTCGCTCTGGGGGGGGAGACGGGGCAGGGCGGGCCACACTCACTGTGGATCTCCACGCGGAAGGCCAGGTGGGTGCTGCCCGCGGCGTTGCGGGCCGTGCAGCTGTAGTCGCCGCTGTCGGCCGTGCTCAGGGCCTGCAGCTGGAGGAACCTGCCCCGCTCAGGGAACTGCGTGTGGGCGTCCGCCTGCAGAGCCCGCCAGGGAGGACAGACCCCATCAGCACCTGGCCGCGCCGGGCCAGCCCCCAGGCACCAGGCGAGGAGGACCAGGGGCCAGTGGAGCGGGCCAGTGGTCGCTGCCCCATCCCAGGCTGGCCGCAGGCCCAGGCTCAATACCCAGCTGAAGACCCTCTGAGGAGACGGGCTCCTCTGGGAGCCAAGGTGCACCCACCCCAGGGGCTCCGCCACAGGACCCGCACCCTTGGGTGCAGAGCAGCGAGCGGCCCATGGGAGGGATGAGCACAGAGACCTCCACATTGGCCCCAGGTCGCACAGCCACCAGAACCAGGTGTGCGCCTCAGAAGCCCTGGTGTCCTGAGCCTTGCCTCAGTGTCCCCATCCATACAATGGGGATGACAGTAGCATCTGGAGTGGGAGGAGGAGGAGGAGGGAGAGCCATAGCAAAGTGCTGCTCAGAGCGGCCCCAGCACCCAGCACCCGGCCTGGCCAGGCCCAAGGACAGGAGGCCGTGCCCCTGGGACCCCACCTGGCGCCCACCTTCAGCAGGACGCCGTCTCGGTGCCACTCGATCTCGGGCGCTGGCTGTGCCTCTACAGAACACTCCAGGACGAGCTGCCCCGGGGCCAGGCCCACCACAGCGCGGGGGCCTCGCGGCCCGAGAACGTTTGGAGGGGCTGGGGGTGCAAGAGGACGTGAGAGGTGGCCCCCTGCAGGCCCCGTCCTGCCTCCCACCCCTCCCTGCCCCCACACTCCCTACCTTGAACCCTGACCCAGAAGCTCTTCTCGACTTCGCCCGCAGGGCTCTCGGCCAGGCAAGTGTACAGCCCCGCGTCGCCCACCTGGGGACGGAGCAGGGTGAGCAGCTGCCTCCGGCCCGGCCACCCACCTCTCAGTCTCGCTTTCCTCCCACCCAGCGAGGGGCCCAGGATTCAAACTCAGCCGGCAGGGTCGGCCATCCCGCCTTCCCAGCCAGCCTGCGCCCCTCTCTGGGATTCTCCACCTCCACCTCAATCTGCCTTCAGGGCTGGTGCGAGGGCAGCCTCTTCCCAGAACTCCCCCCTGACTGTACCAGCCTTTGTCTGGCCCCAATGGGGAGTCACCTAGTGTTGGCATCAGCTCGGCCCTGACCCGGCTGGGCTGGGAGTGCCCATGGCACGGCCCGAGAGGGTCATATCCACATACTCGCCCCTCACAAAGGAGGAGCTCGGCTACACCTTGGCACCTGCCCATGGGGTCTGGGGAAGCTGCCGTCCCTCCCTTCTCCCCACCCCAGCCTCACCCACGGGGTGGCCAGGCACCCGCACCCGCACGGCCTCCACCCGGAGCACCCGCCCGGCTCTGCTGCTGTCGTCCGGCCTGCTCAGGGCCTGCCCGTCCTTGTGCCAGGTGATGTTGGGCTGGGGGGTGCCCCGGGCATCACAGAGGAGTTCCATGGGGGCACCAGGGCTCAGCAACAGCTCTGTAGGCCGCCCGGAGTCCTCGATGTGGGGGGGATCTGCAAGACACCCCACCCTGGGTCAGCCGTGCCCAGAGTGCTGGGGGCTGGGGATCCTTTACCCTCCCCCTATCTGGACACTGACAGCACCAGATGGGGGGTGATGGAAGGTCCTGGAAATATCAGAAACCATGGGCCCATCTTCCCAGGACAATTAGTTAAATTAATTAAAACCAACAAGGACACAGTGTGGAGGGGAACACACAACTGACACAGCTTCTCCAGTGTGTTAACAGCACAACACTTGCAAAATCTTATGTTGAGTCTTAGGGCTCTGTCGTCAGATTTTGGTGGCTCTTGTTCTTGCTTCTGCCACCAGGGCTGGTGGACAGGACAGAAGAGCCCTGCCCCAGGAGAACCAAACCTCCCGGCCACCCACGGCCCGCAGGCAAGGCCGGCGAGGCATCCCATGGGGAACCCAGGTGGCAGCCCCAAGTCTCTGGGGGATGCACCTCCCTCGCTGCCTTCCCATCGCCCCCAGAGCCCTACGCGCTCCCCCAACCCAGAGAAGCCGGCCTGAGGACATGTGACCCACCCATGACGGTCAGCTGGAAATGCCTCCTGGCTTCTCCCGCCTCGCTCACGGCCACGCAGGAGTAGGTCCCCGAGTCACCAGCTTCCGTGGCCTCTAGCTGCAGGCTGGGTCCCTGCTCCAGGCTCTGGGGTGACAAGGGCTTCCCGTCCTTCATCCATGAAACAAGGGGCAGGGGGATGCCCCGGACCTCACATGGGAGGACCACCGGGGAGCCACGGACCACCACCACATCCTTCCGGAACTCCGCTGGCTCCAGGACGGGGGGCACTGTGTAGGGGCCAGGGAGGGCAGGAGCCATTTTATTCCACGACAGGTGGCCCTCACCCCAGGACCTTTGCACAGGTTGCTCCTATTGGCCAGAATGCCCTCATCCTGGACAATTCTGTCTCATCTCCAACATCCAGCTTAGACCTCACCTCCTGCAGGAAGGCTCCCCTGAACCTCCATGGCCGGTGAGGTGCCCTCCTCTGTGCTCCCACAGATCCTCCCCACCCCCTGGTATCACTGTTGCCTGGAATTGTGGCCGTCTCTTTACAGAGCTGTCTCCTGCCCTGACCTCCTGGGGGTGGGGGCAGGAGCTGCTCTGCTCCCCCCACCCTGCCTGCCCGGTGCCCCCGCACACCAGAGCGAAAGACTGAGCAACTGAATGAATCAAAGACCGAGTCTCGAGTTTGTTCCCCCTGATGCCCTGAGGGCCGCCCCTTGGTTCCACCCAGATGGGCGGAGGGGCCGAGGGCCTGGATCCTCCCCCACGAGGCCAGAGGAGCCCTTGCCCGCCCCTGCTGCGTACCGTGCACCTGCAGGGTGAAGTTCCTGTCCGCCACACCGGCTGGGCTCGCAGCCACGCAGGTGAAGACGCCGGCGTCCGCCAACTGCACCTGGGAAATCCTGACTCCGAGGTCAGCATTGGGAGTGGAGAGAGAGACAGAGAGACAGAGACAGAGAGAGGTGCACCAGGTGAGTGGAAAGACTCCTTCCCTCTTCCATGCTTTGTCTCCCAGCAGCTTGCTAGCCGCAGGGGTGCCTCTGCTGAAACCCCTTTCCTGGCTCCCCAGCTCCCCTGGGATAAAGCCCCAAACTGCCCCTCCCTGATCCTCCCCTCCTCCCCCCGCCCCCCGCTGCCCGCCCTGACCCACCGGACTTGAGGCCAGGCCGCCTGCCTCCCGAACCCCGGAAGCTCCGGCACACGGCAGCTCGTCTGCCCTTCCTCTAGACAACCCCGCTACTTGCCGGCTCTGCTGTCTGTCCCCCCACTTTCTCTCGAACCCCCTTTGTCTCGACCACTCTGCCTACGCTGCTCTTGCAGGTCCCAGCGACGGCCACGAGACAAAGCCAGGGGTTGTCCTCAGGCCTCCTCTCCTGTGGCCCCGCTGGTCTCTCCGTCCCTGAAGCCTGTCTTCACGCACACTCCGCTGGATCTCCTCCTACGCCCCCAGCGTCCCCTGCCCTGGGTCCTTCAGACCCGTCCTAACAGCAGCAGCGGGCACAGTCCACATTCGCTCAGCCCTGGCTGCCGGCGCCGCCCGTGTGCTGACAATCCGAGATGTCCACTCTCGGCGGAGTAGCCGGTTCCTCCTTGGAAACAGAATCCTAGGTCCTCCCCTCCACCCGCTCCCCCCACAGACCGCAGGAAACAGGAGCCACGAACTTGCAGGTACCCGGGATAAAAACCCGAGTTGCGCTCGACGCCTCCCGTTCCCTTGTCTCTTCACAAATACCACCAGCTCTGCCTTAAAAATCTACCCGGAATCTGACCACCCCTCGCCTCCTCCACCTCCACGGCTGGGGTCCAGGATGGCTGCAACAGCCCCCAGCGGCCCTCCCCGCTCTGCCCTTGGCCACCAGTCTGCTGTCTACACAGCAGTCAGAAGGACCCTGTACAAACCCAGGTCCCAACCCACAGGAATCGAAAGGAGAGACGTGGGCACGTGTCTGCACACAGCAATCACGGCGGGCAAGGGGAAGCGACCCCAGCACCCCTGACGGACGGATGGACAAATGGAATGCGGTCTCTCCCTACAGTGGAATATCATTCAGCCCTAAAAAGGGAGGGGCTTCTGCCACATGCTGCCGTGTGGATGAACCCTGAGGACATTACGCTACAGGAAATAAGCCACCCACAGAAGCACGTGTGTGATCTGAGTCCACCCATCGGAGGGACCCAAGTGGGCAAAGTCACGGAGACAGGCAGCAGACGGGGGTGCCAGCGGCGGGGGATGGGCAGGGGCGTTGGTGCTTCATGGGGTCAGTTTCTATCCTACGGGGTGAAAGCGTTCTGGAGATGGGTGGTGGCGATGGCTGCGCAACAACGGGGACATGCTTAGTGCCACAGAACTGGACACTTAAACATGGTTAAAATAACAAAGTTTATGTTGTGTATATTTTACCGCAGTAAAAAATGTTAAGTCACATCACGACACTCCTCTGCTGAAAACCCGCCCACGGCCTTCCATCTCTTCTTAGGAACACTCGCTTTCCTGGGACTTTCGGCGTCCGGCCCTCGTCACTCGACCTTCACCTGCCTGCCCCTGCGCTCTGCTCCTCCAACACATGGCACGCCTGCCTCAGGGCCTCCGAACTTGCAGTTCCCTCTGTCTGATGCTCTTCCCCACAGAATCCGCTCTTACCTCCTGCCATCTCTGCCCAAACGTCACCTTGTCTGAGCTCCCATGACTGACCACCCATAAACAGCACCCTCCACTGCCACCTCCCACCTCCTCGCCCTGCCCAGTCTTTCTGCAGGGCACACACCCCCGGTGGCATCTCATTTAAGTATCTGCTTGTTTTCCATCCCAGTCCCCACCCCTCGGGGCTGCAGGGGCAGGATCTTCATCCGATCCCGGGGCCTGGAACTGCACCAGGGACGGTAAGCGCTCCATAGCGCTGTTGAGCGCACGGAGATTTTGCTCAGACACCTTCTTCCAGGAAGTCCTCCCTGACTGTCTCCAGCCGGCCAGGCTGAGTCAGGTGTAATCAGACGTCATCGCCTGAGGACAGAGGCCCCTTTCCTCTCCGAGTTCCCGTGAGGGTGGGGTCCTCCCACCTTCCCCATGACAAACCTCTGCATGTTCACATTAGTCTTATGCTAAAACCCTTCAGAAGTGGTTTTAAACCTGCGCTGCCTGAAGAGCGTGTCTGGGGCCTGGGACCGCTGGCCGAGGGGCCGCAGCCTGTCCCCTACCTGAGGGTGCGGCCAGAGCCGTGCAGGTGGGCGCGCTGGGAGAGCGGGAGCGGCAGGCCGTCCTTGAGCCAGCTCACGTGGATGGGCGGGGAGCCCCGGGTGGGGCATGCCATGGTCACCAGCTCCCCAGGCCTGCTCACCAGGGTAGCCGGGCCGTCTGCTGCCCGCTCGATGGTGGGAGGCACTGGGGGTGCACAGGGAGAAAAAAGAGGGGTCCTTGGGGGAAGGGGGCTCCTCCTAGGGAAACTGCAGGCAGCAGCACAGGCCGTGGCCTTCTGCCACCAGCAACCACTGTGGCCTCGAGCCACGGGAGGGGCGAGGCCCACGTGTGGGGGCGCGCTCTCAGCCCTGGCCCTCTCGTCTCCCCTCACCCCCGGCTCCCCCTGGGCTGCGGTGCTTGTGCCTCTAGTTTGTGGACGAGGCACAGAGGCCCAGAGAGACCGGATCTGTGGCCTGGGTCACAGCGTGGGCATTGCTGGGGCTTCAGCCCAGGTCTCCTCGTCGCCCTCCACACGCCCCCAGGGTGGCCCCGCGTGGCCCGGCCGCCGCAGCCCTGGCCGGGCTCCTCACCCAGCACGTTCACCGTGTGTAGCCTGGCGTCCTCGCCGGCCACGCTGTGCGCCACGCAGGTGTAGGCGCCCGAGTCCGAGGCCCGCAGGCCCTTCAGCACCAGGGAGCCGCCGTCCAGGTAGAACCTGCCGCGGGGAGGGAGCGGGGACAGGCGTGTGAGGGTCCGTGGGCCCTGCCACCTGTGGGGCGGGCACGGGCCGGGCCTTACCGGAGGTGGGGGCCCGCGCTCTGGCCCAGCGGGCCGCCGTCCTTCAGCCAGGCCACGTCGGGCGGCGGCTGCCCGTCAGCCTCGCAGTCCAGCCGCACCTCCTGCTCCTCCAGCACGTGGTGCTCCTGCGCCGCGCCCGAGCTCCGGATCCGGGGCGCCACTGCGGCAGGGGCTACGGTGAGGCCAGGGGTGGCGGGGGCTGCTGTGGGGACAGGACACAGGGGCGCGGGGCGCAGACCTA
Organism: Cheirogaleus major; assembly: GCA_963574435.1. Lineage (NCBI taxonomy): Eukaryota > Metazoa > Chordata > Mammalia > Primates > Cheirogaleidae > Cheirogaleus > Cheirogaleus major. The sequence goes on from CAUYPO010130286.1 coordinate 12,614, forward strand.
CCCAGCACATTCACCACGAAGTCCTTGCGGGCCTCGGCCTGGGCGTTCTCGGCCACACACGTGTAGGTGCCAGCCTGGGCCGGCTGCAGGCGGCTCAGCTGGAGGCGGCCCCCCCGGGAGACCACGCCGTGCACCACGCTGCTCTCTGTGGGGTGGAGGGGGACCCCTTGAGTTGCTCACCCTGTTCTTGTCGTCACAAGGAGCCCACAGGGCAGGGTTCCTTGTGCATCGCGGCCTTCCTCTGCCTGGCCTCTTGGGCTCCTCTGTTCCTTGCAACCCTCCCCTCCTTCCTCCCCTCCAGACATCGCTCCCCAAGGGACCCACTGCCTTGTGTGTGCAGGACCTGCCCTCAGGCCCAGCCCTCGCCCGGCACTCTCTTCCTCCCCACCCTGTCCCTCAGTCCCTCAGGGATTCCGATCAAGTCGGACCAGCCCTTCCCTGGCCTGACACAGGTCACCCTGGGGACGCCCCGGGTCTCTGCTCAGGCCTGGACGCCTCCCCCTTCCTTCTCTCCAGCCGCACCTCTGCCCACAGCTGTCTCTAACTGCACCAGCCTGGGGCACCCCCAGGCCGACCTCCTCGCCACACCCACGTTGATGTAGCCAGCCTTTCGACACAAAATGCACCAGCAGCTGCCCTGTGTCCACCTGTGGGCTTGGCAGTCACAGATGAGCACGACACAGTCCCTGTCCTCAAGGGGTTCAGATGTACTGCAGGGGACAGTGGAACAAGTGCCACCCGGTGCTGACAGCCCCATGAGTCCCTGGGGGAGCCAGCCGGCGGGCATCGTCACGGCCCCCAGTGCCCACCCTGCACCATGGAGAGCCCACGTCGTCCGGCTCGTGGAAGCTGACCGAGGGCTCGGACGTGAGGGGGCCTCTGAGCCCCCACAGGAGCCGTTCCTGATGTTTGGGTTCCAAGGGCCAATAAATAACGTTCAAAGACAAACTGGGGTGGGGCCAATGCTGCACTGCCAGCCTCTGATTTCGCCAAATAAGAACACTGACAACCGACAACTTCTCTCTTCCACTTACACTGCCGTTCCTCTCAGTAAAGGAACACTTCACGCTAAGGTAAGGACGGATGTACTCACCCACAGGCATTCTGTCCTTCAGCCAAGTCACCGTGGGCGCGGGGACCCCGGACACATCACAGGTCAGGACCAGCGGGCTCCCAGCCACCTGGCTCACTGTCTCCCTCTTGGGGTTCTCAAACGTGGGGGGCACTGCAGGAAAGAAGCCGGTTCCCAGAATCCTTAGACTTTCCCTCAGCCCCTTCCTCTTGGGCAGAGCAGAGAGGCCCGAGAAGCCCTTGCTGGTCGTTAAGAGTGCACGGTTTATGCCCTGCCGCTGCGAGAGAGAGGCTCTTTCCTGCTTCCGGTGGACTGGGACACGATGCAGAGTCCCAGCTTCAACCACAGGACACGGACAACACCCTAAGGGATGGACGGTCAACAAGATGGAAGGAGCCTGGGCCCCTACGTCACCACGTGGAGCTGAGCTGCCCCACCAGCGAGACACTCACTCCTGGGCTTTCGAACGAGAGAGGTAAACTTCTCGCCCATTTAGTCCACCGTTTGGGGTCTCTCGGTTACACAGCTAAGTCCATCTTCTAACCTCGCGTGGAAGAACAGCTACTGCAGGAAAATCTGGCCAAGCTCCCTAGATAGCTTAGCCTGGCTCCTCCTCAGCCCGGCTTGAGCCATATGCACAGTCAGATGGGCTGACGGGACAGGCCTCCTCGGGGATCAGGACAGAGGTGACGTGGCCCCCTGTGTGTCTGATCTCTCAGGGCTCCTTCATCCCATGCTCTCATGCCAGGCCCTGTGCCCGGCACTGTCTGCACACACAGTGGCCGTCCATGCCCCGGGCACTTCGCCTCTTCCACTTTGGGTGAGCCTGCGGCTCCGAGGGACACGTCACTCTGCTAAGTGCCACAGGCAGGCCATAGGCAGAGTCTTATTTGGGTCCCGCTAATCCTGCCTTTTAAATTCCAGATCTTGTGCCCTACACACTCGGCAATACCGCCTCTCCCCAGCTACTGTCCTCCTCCTCCTGGGCAGTCCTGTGTGCTGCCGGGGCCCCCACGGCCACATGGCCACCTGGTCCCCAGCTTACCCTGGACGGCAAGGACGAAGGTCCACACGGCCTCCCCAGCCACATTGCTGACTCTACAGCTGTATAATCCTTTATCCGACACCTGGAGTGGGAAGAGCACATGCTGACAGTGTGCATGGAGCTGGGGTGGGGTGCCTAGGGATCCCCAAAACACCCAGGCCCCCAAAGCTCCCAGAGCAGGGGCTCCCCAGGTTGCTGGTCCTGACTGGGGAGGCAAAGGGAGACGGGACCCTCTGGCCTGTCCAAGGGCCCCAAGAAGCAGGAGGGCCCTAGAGGGTCCGTGCACAGGCCCTGGACCCCCACCCTGCCGGGGCCTGCAGGCCGGCCAAGCCCGGAGGAGAAGGCCCCTCGCTGTGGGGATGGAGCTGGGCCAGGAGAGAGGAGCCCAGAGCAGGTTTCTAGGGGAGCAGCAAATGTTCACCAACACACGCTTGTGAGGGAGCATGGGACAGACTCTGGGGAGTCACGAACGGTCAGCCAGAAGGGCTGGGAAAAGCTTCTAGATCCTGGGAAACTAAAGCAGGCAGTGGCGATGGGGCTGGCTCAATGTCATCCTTGACCTTGACCTTGAGTGCAGGGTTGGATCTGGACCCTAGCTCCAGAGCCCTGTGCAATTCCCGTATTTCCTGCCCTGAGAGCTGCTAATCGACTTGGTTTGGGGTCCCATAGGCCAAGGGGGCAGCAGCCCCCACACCCAGCCACACACCTGCCACCTTCCTCCATCGACGGCTGCCCATGGCGCCCACACCCCCGGGCCACTCACCTGGGTGTCTGGGATCTCCAGCCTCTGGCCACTGTGTACAGCCTGGGTCCCCTGCTCCAGGACCAGGGGCTGCCCATCCTTGTACCAGGTCACAGTCGCCTCAGGGAACGAGTCTGTCTCACAGCTCAGGACGGCCTTGTCCCCGGCCCGCACCACGACCGCATCCTGGGGGCCACCGGAGGCCTGCCTGAAGGTGGGGGGAACTGGGGCAGGAGACAGAAGAGTGAGGTGCTGCAGCCGTCCCCTGCCCTCCCTGGCCCAGCCGCAGGCAAGCCTGTGGAGGCCCACAGGTGTCACACAGCGGACCCTGCCCCAGGGGCTGGCACAGATCCAGGGGAGTTGGAGGAGAGCCAGGCTACACGCCCAGGACCCGTTGTGTGGCCAGGGACAGCCGCCTGCCTCTCTGGGCCTCGGCTTCCCAGATGGGGAGACGCTGACGGCCCTCCAGTCTTCTGCAGGCCCCGGCCAGCCGGGTTAGAGCCCACCGGGGGGGGCCCTAAGCCCCCTGTTGCTCCAGCAAACCAACATAGAGGGCCCCCATCCTCAGCTGCAGCCCCCAGGACCTGGCACGGTGTCCAGCGCACAGTAGGTGATCAGGCACGAATGCACGAACCAGCCCCAGGGCTAGAAAGGGGCTTCCAGGAGTCCTGGCACCTGACACCTTGGGCCGGCTTTTCCCCAAGAGGACCCAGAGACCACGATCCCCGCAGCAGGCTCCACGCCGAGGAGCCCGCGCTCCAGCAGGCTTGGGGAAGGCCCCTTCCCGGGCCAGGCGCTGCCCCCTCGGAGCTGCCTGCTGCAGGTGTCCTGCCTCCGCCAGTGCCAGCTGCCCTGCTCCTGGCCACACTGCCCAAGGAGGGCCGTGCGGGTGTTGGGACAGGCAGGGACGCACCCAGCACACTCAGCTGCACCAGCTTCCGGTCCCGGCCGGCGGCATTGAGGGCCTCGCACGTGTACGTGCCCGAGTCCGATGGCCGTGCTCGCACCAGCTGCAGAGTGCGCGTGCCTGCGGGGGTGGGGGGAGTCAGCAACCTGGCCCGGCCCCAGGCCCGCTCCCCCAATCCCCAGTCCCTCTCAGACCCTCAGCCCTGTCCCAGGGCTGGGGAAGCCACTGTCTCCCCACGTGACCCCAGAGCGAGGCCTGATGTCCACCCACCAGGCAGGAGGAAGGCCTCTTCCCCCAGGGAGAGGGCCTGGCTGTCCTTGTACCACATGACCTCGGGGCTTGGGTGAGCGTGGACGTCGCAGGGGAGGGAGACGCTGCTGTTGGCAATGGCAGTGACCTGCTCCGAGTCTGGGCCTGCGATGCGTGGCGGGACTATCCCACAGCCACCAGGATAAAGACGGGCATGAGAATGCAGACCACCAGGGAGGCAGAGAGCCAGAGCGGGACGCTGAGAGCCCTCACTAGCCCCTGGCGCATCTTCAGATGACCCTGCGCAGAAACCTCCATTTGTCATAACCATCTTACGCACAGGAACACTGGGGCTCAGAGATCAGAGAGGGAGAGTCACTGTTGCAAGGCCACACAGCTGGTCAGTGACAGAACCAAAGTATCAATTCAGGTTTCAGTCCATGACCTTGAGCTCTTAACAATGTCTCTCTCTGTCCCTGAGGCCACAGCTGTCCCAACATCTGGAGGCCGAGCTCATGGCCCCTGAGGCACGATGAGAATGCAGAGGTTGAGAGTGCAGACTCCGGGGTGGTGAGAACTGCCCCTCCCCGGGGCGGCCTCCCTGAGTCCCTCCCGCAGCTGTGAAGTTGCGCTGACCTCCTAGCTCTGCTGGAAGGAGTCTGCCTAGGGAAGCGCTCAGTCCCATGCCAGGTACACAGCAAGTGCTCAATAATGGTACTGTAAGGCCTCGAGAGAGCCGTTCCCCGGCTGCCTCCAAAGCTGCTTAAAACCAGCTGCGGTTGGCCCAGTAGTGATCAGGGTCCCCCAAACGCCCTCTGTCCCGGGATGTGGCTGACACCGGGCTGGGATCGCTGCAGTGAGTGCGGGTCCCGGAGCCCAGGAGGCTGGCAGTGCCGAGGGGGTGTCCCTCAGGGCAGGACGAGGAACCCGCAGGGGCTGCCGCTCACCTTGGACCCTGAGGGTGAACAGCTTCTCGGCGGAGCCAGCCTGGTTCTCAGCCACACACATGTAGCTGGCAGCATCGGCCACCTCTGCTGTGGAGACCTGTGGGCACAGGGACCCCGGGAGCTACTGTGAGGCCGCCTCCTTCCCTCCCTCCCACCCCACACCAGGCAAGCGGGCCAGGAGGGGCCGCCTCCTTCTGAGGCTTTGCGTGACATTCAGGAGGGGGTGTGACACTGGTGGCGGGTGGTCCCCTGTAGCACACTAGATGGATGACACCCTCCCCCACCCCCGTGGGGGCTGCTCTGTGTGCTGGGCCCCAGGAATCCCTGCAGCTCTGTGTCTGGACACTGGGTGACCGAGGGTGCTGCCTGACATCCTAAGTGCCGGGCACAGCTCTGTGTGTGCCCGCTGTCGTTCCCAGGGAGGGCTGCCCCGTGCCACTCTGTGTTCTAGGTGTGGCGTGCATGCGCATCCTTTCCCAGGTATGGCCTAAACCTCCAGGTGCTGTGTGTGGCCTGTGCTGGGCTGAATGAGACCCAGGTGTTTGCAGCGTGGCTTCCGGCAAAGAGCCTCATGTGCCTCAGACGCGACTGTTCCTTGGTTCCCCGACAAGCAGTGCTTGTGGCAGCAGCCGCTGCCTTTAGCCCACGCAGGGGCGGCCCTGACCTGCAAGACCTGCCCATCCTCCAGGACCCGCAGCCGTGGGCTTGGGGAGAAGGGCAGCCCATTCTGGAGCCACGAGATGGTGGGCACAGGGTTGCCCAGGGCCGGGCACTGCAAGCTGACAGTGCTGCTGGCGTTGACTGTCACCTCTTCCACCAGCTCCTCCGTGTCGCCCAGGATCACAGGTGGGGCTGGGGGTGGGGAGAGGAGGCTAAGGGGCCAGCACAGGTCCCTGGGGCAGGGGTGGGTGTGGAGTCGAGAGGGCACCTGGTGCCAGGCGCTGCCTGGGCTCCTTGTGCCCTGCTCACCAAACCCTCCCGGGCCCTGATGCAGCTAGGGAATCTGGGGCACAGAGAGGGTTGTGATTTGCTCGACATCACACAGCCAGGAAACTTCTAACTTGGAATTCGAACACAGTTCTGCCTGGTTCAGAGCCTAAGCCCGTAACCCCATTAGAACACACTCTACCTCAATGCCAGGGCCCTGGTGGGCCTGCAGTCCTGAGACCACCCACACCCCAGCCCCCGGCCACTCACTCAGCACCAGCAGCTCGTAGTGCAGCCAGTCCTCGCCCACCTCGTTGGAGGCCTTGCACGAGTACCTCCCGGCATCCTCCGCCCGCACGAGGGGGATCTGCAGGACCCGGCCTCCTGCAGGGACACGGGACAGAGGCCTGAGCTCAGGGCCAAGATGTGCCTCCAAGAGCAAGGACACGTTCTTTCCTCTGGAGGGGACCTGAAGCACGTCCCTGCCCCCTGCCTCATCTGTGGGGTGGAGAGAACCGGCCTGCCCCGCCCAGCTCGTGGGGTGAGGGAGACTCAGGTGAGACCAGAGTCACTGCCTGCTGCTGACCGGGCCCTGGCTGGGCGTTCCTGGCTTAGCCACGCTGACTCTGTGGGGTGTGTGCTGTAGTATTCCCATCTTACAGAGGGGAAAACTGAGGCTTTGCAACCACGCCTGGCAAGAGAGCAGCAGCTGCTGGCTCAGGTCTAGTGCTGCCGTGCTGAGCCCAGCTACTCCGTCAGGGCCGAAGGGAAGGGGCAGAGAATGGGGCAAATGTCTGGGCAGAGGCTCTTGGGAGGCCAGGGGGTGGCTTCCAGGTCTGTGGGGGGCTGGCGTGTGGTGGGGGAGGCATCGCCTGGGACCCTCTGTGATCAGGAGCCAGCCAGGGCCCGAACCTGGCATCCCTGGGAGCCGGACTTGGTCCGGCAGGGACTGCATTAGGGTGGCCAATGTGCTCAGGATTCTGGGCTGGGGAGGGCTGGCTCGGGCTGTGGGTGGCATGGCCAGGGTCACACCAGGGGCTCACCACCTGCAGAGCCCAGGGACAGTGGCCAGGACCGGGGAGGCAGGGGCCATGGTAGAGGGGTCAGTTAATCTATGGTCTGGGTCAGAATTCAGGCCAGCTTGTGACCATGACAGCTATGTGTACTCAGAATTAGGAGTCAGTGGCCAGAGTCAGAGGTCAGTGGTGGGTTTGGAGGCCAGTGGCCAGGCCTGGGCTCAGCTGAGGGTTGGGACCAACTCCTGGTCAGGGTCTGAGTGACTGGGCTGACTGTGCACCCAGGGTTTTGGGTCAGCATCAGAGGTCAGTGGCCAGTGTACGGGTCATTCCAGGGATTTCCAACAGGAAGAAAGTGCTTTCTGGAAACGTGCCTCTCTTGGATCTCTGGAGGCCGCCTTCTCTGTAAGCACCGCAGTACAAACCCTGGCATGACTCGCCCACGGGAGGCCTGTGCCACCGACCGCTTAACACCGGCCCGGGCCTGGCAGGACACGGTGCGACTCCTAAGCCAGGGAACACCCAGTCGCCCTCACGAGACTCGGCTGGGGGAGCTGGGGGCGCCGGCCGGGGACGCCAGGCCTTTTTAAGTCCTGCCCCTGGAGGCTTTTAATTCAAAACCACCCAGAAAAAACTATTCTAAAATAAAACGTTAACTTAAAAACTTAAATAACCTTGAATGACTATTTAAAGTGGTGAAAAGAAAAAATAACCAGACACATGAGCCAAATAACCACACATCACATGAGTGTGGTCTTCCAAGCCCAGCGAGAGCTTCCACGCCTGGGGTCTGAGCCTGGCTGAGGATTTAATGATGGAGCCGACTCCACTCCCTCTGCAGAGATGGTGGCAGCTTTGCCCATCATTTCGGGACATCACAGATCTTGAAGCCCAGTGGTGGGCACGGCCCAGGGTGAGAGGCTCTGCTCTAAAATCCAGAGGCAGAAGGTGACCTGGTTCTTGCCTTCAAACAAGCAAAGAACTTGTGGCCCAGTTTACAAGTGGCAGCTAGGGTCCAGAGCAGCCATGCCCCCTGCCTGAGGTCACACAGCAGGCCGCACACAGGAGGAGAGCTCAAAGCACCCACGTCCTCACACAGCCCCGGCCCACCTTGCAGCACGGACACCCCATCCGCGGCTGAGAGGGGCTGATCCTCCCTGTACCAGGTGAGCTCCGGGGGTGGGATCGCGTTGGTGTCACAGTACAGGTAGGCCGGGCTGTTCTCCACGATCTCCCTGTACTCTGTCACCTCGCCCCGGGCCTCCTCCTCCCGGGACAGCGTCTCGACGGCTTCACTGGCATCGCCCACCTTCTGGAACATGGGGGGCACTGAGTGGAGAGACAAAGCCATTAGGAAACGCAGTGGGGGGGGTGCTCCTCTGCTCACAGAGACTCCCATCCCAGCCTCCCCTGGGCGTGCAAGTCCATCGTCAGAGCCAGTCCCTTAGGTCATGGCATTTCTTAACTCCACTCACTCACTCCCTCAACTGGTGTTTGTTAAGCTACTACTAACTACTATGTGCTGGGCACTAAGATGAGCCTCCAGTCCTATGGAGCTCCTGTCTACTGGCTCTAAAGATTCCTTCGCAACATGGAAATATCTTCAGGGGGCAGCCAGACCCTAAGCTTTAGCCACTGTTTGTTCATCGAAGCACAGAGGCACAAAGTCATCAGCTGTTAGAACTGGGAGGGGCCTCAAGGTCACCTGCTTTGATCATCTGCATTTTATAAAGGGTAAAACGAAGGCCCAGAGGGGCAGTGGCCTCCCTAGGTCACAAAGCCAGTTAATGACAGAGCCAGGGCCGGGGGCTGGAGGCCAGAGTTCCAGAGATGAGAAAGGGCACAGCCAGCCTGGAGTGGGGGCTCCTCCTGCCGGGCCACTCCAGCATTGCGCAGCAGAGCCCGGCTCTGAGCACTCCCCGTCACTCTGCCTGCTTGTCAGCCTCCACGGCCCTCTGCCTGCCCACCTCCCAGCCTCCCAGCCTCCCCGCCTCCCTCCCAGCCTTCTCCCAGCCTCCCCTGCCCTCTGCCTCCCAACCTCCCATGGGAGGCGTGTGGGCGCGTGGGCAGCAGCTGCATGGGGGGCTACTCCGCGCAGACGCCCCACCACTCGCCCTGGCCGACACCCCACCCCGGCCCCGCCGGCGACATGCACCCTGGATGAGCACGTTGAAGTCCTGGTCGTCCTCGCCAGCCACGTTGGTGGCCACGCACAAGTACCGCCCTGAATCCGAGAGCTGCGTGGGCTGGATCTGGAGCAGCCGCCCCTCGCCCAGGACGCGGAGCCTCTGGCCGGGGATGATGGGCTTAGGGGGGAGGGAACGGGAGATCAGACACGAGGAGGCCAAAAGCACCAAGACAAGCATACTTATATTTTAATAATTTTTTTAAAAACACAACATGAAGCGATAGGAACACCCTGACAGCCTTGTACAACCAAAGCCACACAACACAAAGACCGGAAGAGGAGCGCATGGGTGAGGTCAGTGGAGTTTAATGTTTATGAGACTTGGTCCCCATACAGAGTCAGATTTCTTGTTAAAACATAAAGGGTTGGAAGGGCCCAGACCAGCTCTGGGGCCAGGTGCTTTAAGGGCTGCCTTTTCTGGAAGGCTCCAAGCAGAACCAGCAAGACTCAGGGGTGAGAGCCAAAAGCTGCCCAGGAGTGCCCGCTCACCTGCCCGTCCTTGTACCAGTGGATGGTGGGTGGGGGCACAGCCCAGCACTCACACTCCAGGGTCAAGGTGCTGTTGACCTTGGTCTTCACTTCCTTGATGCTGACCTCCCCTGAGGGGTCGTCTTTGGAGATGGAAGGGGGGACTGAAAACCACAGGGGAGTCTGAGAGCAGACCTGGGCGAGCGGAGCTGAGACCCTGGGCTCACCCTAGCCCTGGAGGCAACCCTGGAAATGGGGGCTGGCTCCCAAGAGTGGAAAAACAGGGACCCTGGAAGCCAACCCCTTCCTGGGCTCAGGAGAGATGGTTGCGGGACAGGGCAGGTCTGAGGCAGGGAACTTCCTGGGGTCCTGGGTCTCCAGCTGTGGAGCCTCTGGGGGTGGCCCCCCAGCAGAAGTGGCAGAAGGAAGCCAGGCCTGGTGGGGGTCTCACTGTCTCCTCCTCACAGCGCCCTCAGCTGTGAGATGGGGGACGCCCAGCCCGCCCCGGCTGCCTGGTGGCCGTCAGAGGAGCTGAGCCATGTGACAGTGCCCTGGGGTGTCCAGTGTGGCCCTGGTGCCTGGTGGTGCCAGCGGGTCCCTGACTCACTGAGGACTTCCACGTGATAGTTCTTCACGGCCTCGCCCAGCTCGTTGGTGACCACGCAGGTGTACTGGCCGGCGTCCTCCCGCTGGGCGTTCAGGATCTGCAGCCCGCGGGTGCCTGCGCGGGGAGAGCGGCCAGGGTCGCCTGCTGCTGCAGCCTCACACCATGCATGAGCTCAGGCTCCCCCTGATGGCGTGCCACCTGGCCCCTCACACCCCACCTCCGAGGGCATCACCTGGAAGCAGCTGGATGTTCTTGGAGGCCTCAAAAGGGGCCCCGTCCTTCATCCAGGTGATGTTGGGGGAAGGGAAGGCCAGCGCCTCACAGATCAGAGAAATGGGGTTGCTGATGGACACTGTCACCTCCTCGTCTGCACCGTCCTCCGTCACTCCCAGGATGGCAGGGGCCACTGTGGTGGGGCAGACAGGGTGCTGGGTGCTCATGAATGTGATCCCCAACCCGGGGCCCAGCGACCAGGGCAGCTTTGCAGCCCAGGCTCAGCCTCAGTGCTGTTGTCGCTTGCATTATGCAGGAGGAAACCGAGGCTCAGTGCTGCTACGCTTGAATTCAGGCCCGGTGACCCACAGCCAGGCTCCCCCAGCTGAGCAATAGTAGGAGAGAGAAAAGCGAATAATTTCTGCCTTGATTTCCCCGATAGCTTCTCAACATGTAGCCCCTCTACTAATTCGACCAAGGCCTTAGCTCTGTTTGCGTTTCTGGTTTGTACCACTCCCCGAGACGGGGAGAAGGGTGGGGGGCTTTGTTCCTTGTTGGGTAGAGTAGCTCTGCTTTCGGTGGCCTTAAAATTTCCTCTTCCAATCCTGGTGGGGGACTCTGCCTTTAACTGCTGGCTTTTTTTTTTTTGTAATAGAGACAAGATCTCACTATGTCGCCCAGGCTAGAGCGTGGTGGCTATTCACAGGCACCGTCCCACTGCCGACCACTAACCCAGCACAGTTCACCCCTAGTTAGGCAACCTGGGGGTCCCCGGCTCCCAGGAGGTCGCCACGTTGATGCTGACCCTAGCGCAGACACCCGATTGGCAGCACTATAGCCCAGAGCTCTGGGCTCAAGGGACCCTCCCACCTCAGCCTCCCAAGTAGCTGGGACTACAGGTGCCTGTCCCCATGCCTGGTATCACCAGCACTTTGTTTTTTAGAAACAGATTTTACTAAGCTAGTCTGTGCTTCCCTTGTTTGATAGATTTTCTGTTTCTCCAGCCTAACGAGACGGTACATGCACATTGCCCTCAGGAGGCACCACCTGGATCCACCACCCTGGGGCCTGGCATCTGCCACGTCACCTCTCTAAGCCTCACGTGGGGACAAGCACATCTCCCATCTCCTAGGGTCGCTGTTAAGATTCACCAATCATGCCTGTTCATATGCCTGGCCCACAATCAAATGTTCAATAGATACAGCCACTATTATGCTTTTTGTTGTCGTCATCAATAACCAGAAAACTTGGAGAAGTAGAAGAGTAGAGTGCTTTGTGGGAAGCTGTCTGTAAGGAGCTGGTCTCCCTCCTGCCAGCACCTGGGTGGCCAGGAGATGCCCAGAGCTTACCCAGGACACTAAGCTGGAAGTGTTTGGTCTTCTCCCCTGCAGCGTTGGCTGCAATGCAGGAGTAGTGGCCAGCGTGGGACAGGTTCACCTGCAGGACCTGCAGGAAGGCTCCATCCGGGGAGATGTGGAGGGCGTCTCCACCAGACAGGGGCCGGCCGTCTTTGAACCACGTGACCTGGGGCTGTGGGTGGCCTATATGCAGAGGAGAGAAGGAGACAATTGAGGAGTCTTTGACCAGGTCGGCCCAGGGGTCAGAGGCTGCTCCCAGATGGGACGGGGATGTGGATTCTCCATGCCAGTCCAGAGGCCCGTGACACACAGCAAGAAGCTGAAGCTGCCACCAGATCTGGCTTACCAAGCACAGGGCACAGGTGGCTTGGTCCAGGCAGGCAAGACAGAAAGGCAACCATTCAACTATCTATCCATCCATTTGTCTATCCATCCATTCACTCATCCATCCATTCACTCATCTATCCATCCATCCATCCATCCACTCATCCACCCATCCCTCCATCCCTACATCTACTCATCCATCCATCGATCCATCCACTCACCCATCTATCTGTCCATCCATAAATCAACTCATCCACCCATCACTCCATCCCTACATCCACTCATCCATCCATCCATTAACTCATCTATCTATCCGTCCATCCATCCACTTATCCATTTATCCATCCATCCACTCATGCCATCCATCCATCCATCCATCCACTCCTCCATCCATCCATCCATCCATCCATCCATCCATCCATCCATCCTTCAGTCCACAAGCATTAACAGGAGACTACTCTGCCAGGCACTGGGGAACGCATGGTGACAAGGCAGCCGTGGGCCCTCAGGAGCTCAGATGTCACAAGGGCACTATGGTCTGCTATGGTCAGTGCTGGGAGGGAAGCACTGGGACCTGTGGGAGCCCAGTGGGGTAACCCACAGGGCCTGAGGGGCCAGCAAGGACTCCCCATGGAGGGTCCTGGAAGCTGAGATCTGTAGTGAGGTGGGGGGGGTGTTGGGGCAGAGGGACCTGGCGCAGACTGCAAGACGTATAGACCTCAGTGGAGGGCAGCGGGGCTGGGGCCAGTAGGCCAGTTCCCCGGGGACTCCCCTTTCTGAAGCCGCCTTTCCATCCCTTCTGCCAGCCCGGCACGCTGCGTGGCCCTTACCGGTGGCATTGCATGGCAGATGGGCAGTCTGTCCCTCGGGGACCCTGATCACCTCCTCCAGGTCCTCGTTCTCCATCCTGGGGGGAACTGGGGGAAGCAGGGAGACAGACGGCTACTGACCAGGGTTGGCCCGCTCGGGCTACAGCATCATAGAGCAGGAAGCCAAGAGCCACGGCTCCTCTCTTCAGTTTCCTGCCTCGGTTTCCCCAGCCCTTGTGCCTGCTTCCACAGGACAGTGAGTTTGGGAAACATTCCCTGCGGCTAAGACAAATAGCAGTGCCTTTGGGAGAAGACTCTGACCAGAGGGAGGCAGTTTGGGTGGAGTTAACAATATCTGCCCCGTCTACTTTGGATTGGCCCCTCTGTTTCTGGAAAGTTCTACCGCAGCCTTAAAACAGAGGTTTCTGATGAAGCAAAGAAATCAAGGCTTAGCTTCTCCCTCCCTTTCCCTGAGCTGAGTCCTGGACCTCACCCTGGAGGCTCCCAGGCAGTAGGTGAAAGACTCACGGGTCCCATGAGAATGGGGTGCAGCGTACCCAGGACCTCCACGCTGAAGTTCCTCCGCACCGCCCCGGCCGCGTTGCTTGCCAGGCACGAGTAGAGGCCTGTGTCTCGCTCCTGCACCCGCGTCTTCCTCAGCATCCAGCCGCCTGGGGAGGGAGGCCATGGGCCCGAGCGTGGCTGTGAGCAGCCTTCTGGCCACAGCCGAGCCCAGGCTGCCCCCCAGGAAGACGCATTATAATTAGATGCGTACGTGTCTGCCCCCCACCACGTTCCACTCCTCAGATGGGGAAACTGAGGCTCAGGAGGGTAAACAAATGCATGGAGCTGCCCAGAGATTTGATGTGCACCAGTATAAACCTGAGGACCCTGCTCTAGCAAGAAGGATCTGCTACCCTGGCCTCCCCTGCTCTGGGGATTGGCTGAGGCTAAAGGGACAGCAGTGGGCTCTGTGGTCAACAAGGCAGCCCCCACTCTACTCTGGCGACATGGTAAAAGGCCTTCTTCTCCCAAGGACCTCTCAGAGGAACCCAAGGGTCTCCTGAGATCAGTCTGGAGAGGGAAGATATACAGGACACATGCCATCACTGCTGTTCCTGCACCCAGGGCAGACATCACTAATTGATTGCCACTCTACTTTCTGCTGGGCCCAGATGCAGGCTCTCAATCCATATCTGTACCTGGCGTCTGGCACCTCCTACCAAGTGCTCAGAAGTGATGTGCAATGGGAAACATATTTGACATCCGACTGCAGGCTGCATGGGACAATCGATGGGTCACCAAGGCTAAGCCTCAGTGGGCCTTGAGGTCCCTGCAAAGTTTGGATGGAACACTGCCTCTTGGGCCTCAGTTTCCTACTTGTATACCAGCAAGAAGCATCACAAACCAATTTGTGAAGAGGATGAATATTCAGAGGAGAAAGTGCTTAGAGCCTAGATCAGCATGTCCACAAGTTTGTTACCGTTACTCTTCTGATGGATGCTATATGCAAGCACCAAGAGATTTTTTTTTTTTGCTGCAGAAATCAGAACCTTTACCATATGAACTTTCCCCCTGGGTCTCTAGGAGGGCAGCAGACCAGGTAGCCTTTCCCAAACTTATTTAAATCTTTCTTTTTTTTCCTGGAGCACTCACCTGATGAGCATTTTGGGTTATTCTCTTTGGGGACCAGCAGCTGGAATCGTTACCCCAACCAGGCCTGGCGACTCAGAGTTAGAGGTCATGGGCGTGTGATGGACAGGGGCAGAGGGCCTGATTCCCAGGATATGACGCCGGCTGGTACCTTACCTGCCAACAGGTAGGTGTCCTCCCCGGGGCTGATGGGCTCCTCCCCTCGGAACCAGCGGACAGTTGGGGGTGGGACCCCGGTGGCTTCACAGAGCAGCGTCAAGGGGCTGTGCAAGGTGGCAGTGACGTTGGTCCATGGACCCAAGTCTCCCGTGAGCTCTGGGGGCACTAGACACAGAGAAGAAGGCGCGTTCAGGACGCTCCTTCCCCAGCCCGCCGGCTGCCCCCCAGCGGCCCCCAGCCGCCATCAGGAGAGTCTGGGGCAGAGGCAACGAGATCAGAGCTGCTCCCACTGAAGCTGTAGCACCTGGAAGGGAGCGAGTGGGGCCACGGGCTGGGCTTTGGAGCCAGGCAGACGTCCTGGGCCTCAGTTTCCCTAACCCTTAGAGGGCCGCTCAGGAAGGTTCGACCACAGCATGTGCAGAGGCAACTCTGCACTTCGAAGGGACGTGTTTGTAAAGGAAGCCACACTCCACAGGAGGCGGGGTCACTGGGCGAGGCTCCTGGGGAGTACAGTGGGGGGGCTCCCTAACCTGATCCCTGTCCCCTCCACCTTCCCCCTTACCACTCCCTGCCTCCACCCTGAACTGTCCTCCAGGCATACAGCAGGAGCTCAGTAAACGACTGGAATGCACGAGGCTGCTGCAGCCACCCTCTGCCTGGCACGCACTTCCCTCGCCGGGCAGCTGCCTAACTCCTGCGCAGCCTTTACGGCCCAGCTTAAAGGGCTCCTCCTCCAGGAGGCCGCCCTGACCCCCACGGCAGCGTCCAAGGTCCTCCTGCTAGGGAGCAGGCCCCCGAGCTCCCCCATCACACGCCGCCGGTCGTGCAGGGCAGAGCCTGCCGACCTCTCCAGTGGGAAGGAGGGAGGGAGGCGGATGGGGAATCAGTGCCATCTGGGACCAGTCCTGACCTTGGGCAGCGTCCCCCAACGGCAGCTCTCATCAGAGCCCGACTCCAGAAAGAACAGACGTGTCCCCAGGAGCAGCCTGGGACCTGCGCCTGGAGATCGCCCCCCCTCGCCCTCTCCAGTGCCCCCCCCCATGCAGTCCCCCGCCCGCCCCTAGCCGGCTGCGGTCCTCACCCAGCACGGAGAGCTCGAACCTCCTCTCCGCCCTCCCGGCCGCGTTCTCGGCCACGCAGCTGTAGCGTCCGGCATGGGCAGTCCGTGCCTGCTCCACACGCAGGCTCTGGCCCTGGACCTGCAGCCGCAGGCCAGGCTCAGCGCCCACAGGCTGGCCGTCCCGCTCCCACGTCACCGTCGGAGGCGGCTTCCCTGTGGCGTTGCACTCCAGGGTGGCCCCCCCGTCCTGGACCACGGAGACCTGCGCGGGGGGCTCCCGGGGACCGGCCATCTGAGGGGGAACTGGGGGGGGGGGAACACACGTCAGGGACAGCTGCTAGGGCTGCCAGGCACTGGCACGGGCCACACGCCCCACGGGGGCACCCCTGCTCCCTTTTGTGACCTTGGCCAGGTGACTTCACCTCTCTGGGCCTCTGTATTCCTTCTCTGCAGTGGGGTCCTCATGGAACCCCAGGACACGGCCTGGGCGTCACAGGCAGGCCTGCTACCTGGACAAGCTCACGGCGCAGCCCTTTCAGGGTTTGGGGGGTTTTTCTTGCTCAAAAACCAGAGGCTTCCTGGGGCTTCGACAGTCCCCGGGACTGGCTGGGTGTGGAGAATTATCCTTGGGTGGGTTTGTCCCCAGGATGGTGACAGAATTTTCCTTGGTTTTATTTTCTAGCACAACTTTTACAAGGCTGAGATATTTAATTTCATCGCTGCAGGACAGGCAGATGGAGATTTAGATTTCCGTTACATATAAAATGTTCACATAAAATGTACACTTCTTTTATGTTTCCAACTGTTCCAAGATGTGGTTTTTTCCCTCTGGACCACTGGGGGGCACTTAGGGGTCTGCCCCTGCCCCTGAATCTGGGGTGTCACCGCCCAGCCCGCCACTCCCCGGCCCCTGCCCAGCCGGGCCACCCACCGTGCACCTCCAGCTGCCACTCCTGGGTGCTGCTGCCGGCCACGTTGCTGCACTCACAGGTGTACGTTCCCTCCTGGGCCGGCCCGGCCTGTCCCAGGTACAGCAGCCTCCCCACGGCCGACACTTGCTCGAGGCCGGCCCCCTCCCCGGGCAGGGGCTGACCTGGGTGCAGTGAGAAAGAAGCCCCCAGTCCAGGACATTTGCAGGGGCACAGGGTCTTTCCACCCGGAGTGTTTGTCACCGACCCCCCGTTCTTCCCACTTCCTGCTCACCCTTCAGGTGTCCACTTAGACATCACTTCCTCCAGGAAGCCTTCCCTGCACGCCACTTCTGACCCTGGCACCTCCTCTGAGCCCCAAGCTTCTCCCCATCCACTGCAGGTGCCCATCTGAATCTGCCCAACCTGGGCCCTCCGCAGCGGCAGACCTTGCCTCACTCTCCCTCTGGGCTCCTTAGGGGCTCCCCAGGGTCTGGCACATGGCAGGGCCCCACGAGGTGCTGAGCGAATGGCCCGCACACCTGGCTACAGTGACCCGAGGACGGAGACCAGCACCCGTGCACCTGGCAGCAAGAAGACCCCCTTGAAGGGGAGAGATTGTCAACCTTGAGCCACTGGAGTAAGCACGGTGGCACCTGTTTAGAGAGGAACAGACCTCAGGGCTAGGTCATGATCAGCACGGGACGCAGCCGGGGAGGGGACACTGTGGCCACCTGACAGTGCTTCCTCCCTCTGCCCTGGTGCTCTCAGCCTGTCTTGCTGTTGCTCCCAAACTGCTTCCCAGTCCAGATCTCTCCTCTGAGCTCCAGACACGTAGGTCTCACTGTCTACTTGACTTCACACTGGGCGTCTAACAGACATCTCTATATTAACTCTCCCCAAGTGCTGGGTCCTCCCCTGACACCTGCCCTGGAGCCTCCCACCTCAGTGACGGCACCTCCACTCCCCACCAGCTCCCAGCATCCCCGACTCCTCCCTTCCTCTCACTCTCCCATCCAACTGGCATCCCTGCCCCAGGGCCTTTGCACCTACCCTTACCTGTGCCTAGAATGCTTTCCCCTGCGCTAGTCCATGTCTGTCCCCTAACTTCTTCAAGTCTGCTTGGTCAAACGTCCCCAGCCACCCAACTTGAAACTGCAAATCCTACCCCCGGCACATCTTCTCCCCCTTCCTGGCTTTATTATCCTCCAGAGCACTTATGATCTAAGGTACTGAGTCAGTTGCTTTCTATTTATTATCTGATTGTCCCACTGTGAGGGTGGTGGTTTATCTGTTTTGTTCACTGCCATGTTCCCAGTGAGTAGAACAGGGCCTGGCAGAGACAGGCCCTCAATAAACATTGGTTCAGTGACTCCCAGATATTTATTGAGCACCTATTTAGTACCAGGCACTGGACTTGGAATTCAGCAGTGGTCAAGGTGGTGCCTCATGGGGCTCAGGCTCATGGAGCAGTGGACACAGAAGGACCAAGGTAGGCGACATGCTAAGTCATCACGCAGGGGCTATGCCAAGGAGGCCCTGCCCCAGCCTGGCAGTGAGGGAGGGCTTCCTGGAAGAAGGGATGTCTGAACTGAGGCCTGAAGATCAGTCCAGCTCTCACTGGCTGGGAGGGGCCAGGGGACCCCGCAGGCTCGGGGACTGAGTAGAGAGGGGCGGAGGGAAGCATCATTTCTGTTACCAGCACCCTCCACCCCAGCTGTATGAGCCCACCCATCTCAGCTGGGCTCTGGGTGGGGGCACCCAGCTGGGACCGGGAGCAGCCCCCTTGTGCTGGGCGATGAGGTGGGGCTGGGTGGGGGCAGCAATCCTACCATCCTTCCTCCAGGAGATCTTGGGGAAGGGGACGCCCTGGCATTCGCAGGACAGCCTGGCGGGGTGCCCTTCCTTCACGATCAGGGTGCGAGATTCCCCCGAGGGGAACACCGGAGCCACTGAGTCAGAGCAGAGAGAGGGAGAGTTGGGGAGGGGCTGGGATGGGGAAGGGACCGGGAGGCGAGGGCGGCGTGGAGGGCTGTATTCTGGGACCCGATCAACGCAACATCCCCCACCAGGGGCTGAGACCCCACCCAGCCCAGGAGACCCTCACCCCAGACGTTCAGGTTGTAGTGTCGCTCGGAGCGGCCTGCCTCGTTCAGGGCCTCGCAGGTGTATCGGCCTGCGTCCCACACCTGCGCCCTATCCACCTGGCCGAGAGCAAAGACATGCCGTTGGCAGGGGGACACAGATAGGGTCCCCCCTGGACAGCCTGTGTGGCCTCAGGCGTGTCCCGTTGCCTTGGTGACCTGGCTGGCAGCCGTGCTGTCTCCCCACTCCACAGCCACAGCCCCCACCTGCTAAGGGGGCGGCACAGGCCGGGGTCAGACCCGCTGCCAGTCTCTTTGCAAAGTCCAGCAGAACAGGCCAGGGAGAAGGGGGAGGAGGAAGGATGTCGGGGGTGGAGGGGACCTTCCTCAGGGGTCGGATCCTGGCACAGGGGGTGACGCGGCTAAGCTGTGGTTTTGAAGAGTGAGGGGAAAGTAGGGGAGAGCAAAGGCGGGGCTCCGAAGGGAATGACCACATCACAAGGCGTAGAGGGGTGGGGAGGAGCGGGCTGGTGGGAAGGTTCTCCCCAGCAGCCGGAGCCGCTCAGCTGTGTCGGGGCCCTGAGGACTCAGTGTTGGGCTTTGCTCCCCGTCCCCTGGGGGGCCTGCAGGTCCCCTTGAGCCGAACTGATGCTTGCAGGGGCGCTGGGGCACGCAAGGCCCCACCCCGCCAGGGCCCTGGTGGAGGCCACGCACCTCCAGCACCGCCTTGTCTGCAGAGAGGCGCGCGCCGGGCCGCAGCTCCAGGGCCTGCCCGTCCTTGCGCCAGCTCAGCAGGGGAGGGGGCACGGCACGGCTCCGGCACTCCAGGGCCACAGACTCGTTGGCCAAGACGGACACGTTCTGCTCTTCTCCGAGGATGCTCGGGGGCACTGGGGGGGTAGGAGAGGGGCTTTCAGGCATAGGGCCGTGGCCCATGTCAGCCCGGGCCACTTCCAGGCACCAGGAGCAAACACCAGGGGTGGGGAGCCGCCGTCAGGACAAGGGCCACCCCAGTGGGCTTACGGCCCTGCTTCAGAAGGAGACCCCCAGATCTGAGTAGGATGGACGGATGGTGACAATATCCACATCCTGGATGTGACACTGTCCTAGAGTCCTGCAGGATGTCACCACTGAGGAATGCTGGGGAAGGGACTCAGGACTTCACTATATCATTTCCCACAACTGTATGTGGACCCACAATTATCTCAAATTTTATTTTATTTTACTTTATTTTATTAATTATTTTAAGACAGGGTCTCGTCATGTTGTCCAGGCTGGTCTCAAACTCCTGGGCTCAAGTGATCCTCCCGCCCCAGCCTCCGGAGTAGCTGGGATTGCAGGCTTGTGTCACCATGCTGACTTATCTCAAAAGTTTAAATCACGCCTGTCATCCCAGCACTCTGCGAGGCAGGGGCTGGAGGATTGCTTGAGCTCCGAAGTTTGAGGGTGCAGTGAGCTGCAATGATGCCATGGCACGCTAGTCTAGGTGACAGCAAGACTGTCTCAAAAAAACATTTGTTTTTAAAACATTTAATTTTAAAACACTTTACAAGCAGGTCTTAGAACCACCTTCCCCCACGTCCCCCACTGAGATAGACCCAGGGCGGCTCCACAGTGAGGAGCGCAGGGCCAGGGCGGACTCTTGCTCGAGTTCCGCCTCCACCTCCCGCTCACCATGCGAGGCCCTGGAGTCGCGAAATGGCCTCCTGGGCCTCGCTCTTCCTCTGAAAAATGGGGGTAATGAACCCCCACCTTGTGGGGCTAAATCCAAAGCACAGGTGGGCACTTGGGCACCCGGTACTCGTTAACCACGGTCCCAACTCCAGCCGAGGAGAGAGCTGGCGTGGGATGCCTCCCCCACCCCGCCAGGCTCTGCCCTCCCGGGGCTGCTCCTGGTACCTGCAGGGCCCCACACAGACCCGCTGGAGGAAACAGAAAAGAGCGGCCACTGTGACGCCCACGGAGCTCAGTGAGCCCCCAGGACAGCCTCCCGGGTGGGTGCTGTTTCGCCCCCCGTTTTACAGATGAAGAAATGGAGGCTCAGAGAAGCAGAGTGACTAGTGCCAGGTCTCAGAGGCAGAATCCGAACCCCGAGTCCATGACACCCCACAGCCGGTGTTCCTGACCACACTCACGCTGCCGCTCCAGACTGGACGGCTGCCCCCGTGGGCCCAGACCAGTGAGGACACTGGGCCTCCTGCCGCTACTCCACGCCCCTCCCACCTCTTCCCCGAGCATGGAGCTCCCGGCTGTGCGGCGGCCCGCCCACCCGCCCCTGTCGGGGAGCTCACACTCCAGGGCAGGTCTCTGGGGGTCCACTGGCCCCACTCGAAGGCAGCCAGCCTCAGGTGGGCACCGCTCCCCCCAGCCACCCTCTTTTCCTTTGGGTGTGGCTGGGGACACCCCTGTCCCATCTTCTTGGACTGCTGGGCTGGCCCACATGGCCTTCCCGGCCTGAGACTCACCATGGACCTGCAGGATGACGTCCCGGCGGTCCTCGCCCACCGCGTTCACGGCCACGCAGGAGTACCTGCCGGAGTCGGAGGCCCGGGCACTGGCCAAGGCAAGCACCTGGCCCCCAGGGAAGACCTGTGGCCCCAGAGGGAAGCCCACGTTAGGCGAATGTCCTGCGGTTGCACACCCCAAGGGGCAGTGCCCCGTCTCACACGCTGGCCCTGCTGCCGGGCACGCCCAGACAACCTGCCCGACCCCAGACCCGCCTCGATGCAGGAAACCGCCAGCTGCCCCCAGGCCTCGGGAACTCTG
The DNA here is from genome assembly GCA_963574435.1 of Cheirogaleus major. Classification (NCBI taxonomy): domain Eukaryota; kingdom Metazoa; phylum Chordata; class Mammalia; order Primates; family Cheirogaleidae; genus Cheirogaleus; species Cheirogaleus major. The sequence goes on from CAUYPO010130286.1 coordinate 34,116, forward strand.
CTGGCTGGCGGGCCGCTACGTCAGTCCTACGGTGGCACTTGCCACGTGTAGCCAGTGAGCCCATGAAATGTGGCCAGCCGAAGTTGTGAAGGGCCACAGGTATAAAATCCACAGCAGAATTCAAATTTAGTATGAAAAGAAGAATGTAAATGTCTCGTTGATAATTTTTATATCGATCTCGTGATGAAATGAAACTATTTTGGATGCATTGGATGAAATAACACGTATTATTAAAATAGATCTCACCTGTTTCTTTTTACTCAGTTGAAGGTGGATATAAGAATACTTTATTTTTTATTTTTATCTTTTTTTTTTTTTTTTGAGACAGAGTCTCACTCTGTTGCCCCGGCTAGAGTGCCATGGCGTCAGCCTCGCTCACAGCAACCTCAAACTCCTGGGCTCAGGCGATCCTCCTGCCTCAGCCTCCCAAGTAGCTGGGACTACAGGCATGCGCCACCATGCCCGG
>CAUYPO010130287.1:0-23390 GCA_963574435.1 Cheirogaleus major
TGTTGCCTGGGCTAGAGTGCCGGGCGTCAGCCTAGCTCACAGCAACCTCAAACTCCTGGGCTCAAGCGATCCTCCTGCCTCAGCCTCCCGAGTAGCTGGGACTACAGGCATGCGCCACCATGCCCGGCTAATTTTTTCTATATATATATATATTTTAGTTGGCCAATTAATTTCTTTCTATTTTTAGTAGAGACGGGGGTCTCACTCTTGCTCGGGCTGGTTTCGAACTCCTGACCTTGAGCGATCCGCCCGCCTCGGCCTCCCAGAGTGCTAGGATTACAGGCGTGAGCCACCATGCCCAGCCCCTGTTCACTCTTTATCTAGCCCTTCTTTCACCCAAATGCCCCTGCCCTTCAGTCTGAACAATAACATTCTATATGGTTTCTCTTTCTCTCTGCACCAGCCTTTATCCATCCCTCCTCCCAACCTCAGCCTGGTTATACTGCCAGGAGACCAACACCATTTCCTTTAGCGCTCCCCTCGTACTCTTTACTTTGCCATTTTAATGACATTCTCCATGCCATTCTTCAGTAGCTTCATGCTTATTTATTGACCCCTCTACGGCAAAGTACAAGATTGTGCCTGTTCTTTCTTCTGTACTTGTGAAAAGTTGAAATGCCATAACCGCTGTGTCCTCTCCTTGGCTTCAAGTGCAATACTTGGTATATTGATGTCCAAAGGATGATTGTTAATAATTAAGGAACTTAACTGATCTTGAATTTGCAAATCATTCAGTAGCAACTAAACTTGTTCCATTCACACCTGTTTTCAGCACTAACTTTATGTGTCCACTGCAGTAAGTGTGCGTATCAAGGGCCAGGAGGGAAGACCAGGCTTGTGTGCCGAATCCATCACCACTTGGCCACAGGCTAGGTTGAAGAAGGCTGAGATCATCACATCTGCTAATGCCTTATCCTTCAACTCTGGACCGCTCTTGGTTTTTATTCTCATCTCTGCAAATTAAGGGTAAGGTGACTTGGCCAAGAAATCCTATAATGAAAGACTCTCTGCAGAGGTATCATTTTATTTTTATAAGTATGATAGTCTCTGTAGAGTCAACCAGTAAGGCAATTAATACATAATGTTAATGATTCTGGGATGTTTGCTCATATCTCCCGAGCAAGCATTACATACAACCTAGGAAACAAAGGGTTTTGTCTCCTTCCGTAATACCACCTCCATCATAGGCCAAAAACTGTAGGAGAAGAGGATGTCAGGAAGGTGCTGCCTTATCTGCTACAACTGTAGTTAACAAAGGACGAAAAGGCACTTTCCTAAATATTTGTTCTGAAGGCTCAGAAATTAAACTCTTTCCTCTGTAGTCTTTCTGGATTCAATAGTCTTTTGGATGCCATATGAAAAGATTCCTGTGCATCCTCCAGAAATGCCATTTCTTGGGACAAGTCTTCAGACTTAGATGTGTGACTTCCAGCTTTGTAGCTTCTGTCAGAGGACCTGCTAGGTCCCCATGGGATTGTCTGCGAAGTCTCAGGAGCACAGCAAAGATATCAAAAGTTGCTGTTGGAAAAAAATGGCACTGCTGGTGCCTCATGTCATTGTTTGCTCTGCCTCGGACATTGTATGGGAGAGGAGGAATGAGGTACAAACATATACTCCACCACGCCTCCTACTCTGTACCTACATAGGCATGTCCTCTGGTGGCCAAGAGAGGTTGCTCTTCAAGGTGTCAGGAATAGGGAGGATGCACAAGAAAACAAACTTGAGAGGAAATGGTGTATATTTTCTTTTAATAAAAATAGCATCTTGTTACAAGTTCTGGACTGAAGATCTACACTTTCAATTGTTTGATAAAATAAGGATCAAGTCCTCAATGCTCTTGTCTCTCACTCTGAACCTTCCAACACTTTGTTCTGTCACTTAGAGCCTTCCAGCGAAAGATCCTGCTTCTCCAAGGGTGGGGTCATGAACCAGGAAGGAATCTCCTAGGTCAGGTTCAGCTCCAGGGTTAAATCAATCCACCAAATTAAAAGGGCGGTGGCAGGTTCGCACACCTATGGCACCTGAGGGACACATCTCATTTGTAACCTGAAATCTTCCCTTCAGTGGAGAGGGGGTGATTTCCAACCTTTCTGGCTGGAACACTCTCTTCTTCTTTTCACTTCATTACCCCACCAATGAGACAGACAGACATTACTGTTTTTATTAATAAAATGAATGAAAATAGATTGGTTTAGGCATATGAGAGTGTCTTGAAGCCACAGGCGTCCTGAACCACAGCTGGAAGTCCATGGAGCAGAGCTTTGTAGTCAAACCAGGTTTAATCTGATTTCTGGCTGCAGGGCCAGGGGCGAGGCATTCAGACTATCTGAGCCTCAGTTCTCTCATCTACAAAATGGGTGTGACAACATGTTGGGTTGCTAGTAATAGTAAATGTGATACATTTAAGCAAGTTACTTGGTACATAGGCACTCAAGAAATGGTAGATTTAATCTAACATATTCCTATTAGAGGAATAGGTGCCATAGGATGTAGAAAAGAAACTGACAGATAAGACATTTATTCCTGAGGCATTTTCTTTAGCTTAGGTCACCAAAGGATTAGGACTAACACGTGCAGGAAGGTAAAACTAAGTATGACAGACAGGTGAAAAGAAAGGTAGAAGACAAGTCAACAGAAAGGAAACATTCCAGATGAAATTACACCCTTGGAATCCAAAGGGCTGGGTCTGTGAGCTTTAGTCACCGCTGAGGATTAATGAGGTGGAGAGCCCAGGCTGGGATGCCCTCTCAGGCAGGAGCTATTCCAGCAGGATCTTTCCTTGCAATAGCAGAAAGGCCATTTCCCTTCAGTCTAGACAGTCTCGCTCACGCCAGGGAGCCCGCCCGCGGAACCGCAAAGCCGTCTCTCTCTCCCGACTATGGGCTGTGAGGTGTGGGGAAAGCCTAGAAATAAAAGGCAGAGAACCTTTATGATCCTGATGCTTTATGCTTTATGATCCTGATGGAGTAGTCATTGGGAAGGTGACAATGTTGGCAGAGGATTTAATAAAGAGGTTTAATTCCGTGCAGCCAGGAGTTTGACAATGGCTCAGATTTTCAGAGATGTGACAAACCAAGAGGACTTGGCCACAAGGCCTCAGTTTTCTGTGGTTTCAGATTTACTCATCTCAGAAATATGGGACCTCCTAGCTATTGTGAAGAAACAAACCCGGCAATCCTCATCCCCGAGAGAATGAGTTGCTGATTCAGAAGCTAAAGAAAGAAAGGACTTGTGTGATTCCTGGCTCCCTCCCCTTCCGCATTCTGGGCTCGGCTCTCTGTGCTCACAGACCGTCCTGCCTGCTCTGCCCTTTCAATCGTTCTCAACTAGGAGGCTCCTTTAAGGGGCTGAACCAGATCCACACAGGTCTAAGAAGAGCGAGTGGTGCAGACACAGAATCTTCTGAGTTTTCAGCAGTAAGTTTGAGGTGTGGCCTCTGCACCCACTACACATGTAAAATATCAGCCCACGTGGGCATGATTCCTTCCAGTCAGTCTGGCCCCACCGTGGAGAGCCTAACTTGGATTCCATTTCTCTTGTCCTACTTTGCCCCGTGGCTGAGAGAGGTTTTTCCATTTCATTTTGCAGACATGTGAGGCATCTCACTCCCCCCATTGCTTCCACCCCACTCGTCCACACATCTGGAAGAGCAATGTTCACATCTGGAGGCCATTCTCATCTGGAAGACTTCTTTCGACATTCTTTTCTTTGAAACTCAACCCATGTAACCTCTTGTTCAAAAGGGCCTTCGAACTACTGGAATTATTTGCAGAGGCTCAGGAAAAAGTCCTTAGTTTCATCCCTTTGTGGTGGAATTTATGACTCAAACCAAACCCAACATTATGTTTCTGATTGCTTTTTCTTAAATAATGACTTTTGAGCTTCCTGTTTGAAAAGACTGGAAGTCCTAGCTTAGGTCACATACAAAAGGAAAGTGATATGCAGCAATCACAAGGGTGAGCCCATTTACTAGCACTGTGACCTTGAACAAGTTAGGTCATTTCTTCATCAATAACATTGGAATTCATTGCTTAAAATTAGACTGATCATCCCTGCTTTGTTATCCACAGGAGTGTGGGAGGATAAGGTGGGGTGATGTATCTGAACATATCTTGTCTCACGCCTGTGTAAGGTAAGGAGAGACCAAGAAAGGGAAAGTGGTTTGTGCCAGGTGGAGACAGTCTCTGAGTTTGCACACCTCCCTCTCCACAAACCCATGAAAGACCCCAAACTATGGCTCCCTGATGCACCACTGAGCAGGGGAAAGACAGAAGTCTCTACAGCACATGACCAAGTCACGGCAGAGTACTGGATCAGTGGTTATTAAGTCTGATATGCATACAAATCACCTGGCCATCTGACAAAATGCAGCTTCTGGTTCAGTGGTCTGGGGTGGGACCCCAGGTCACATTTCTAACAAGCTCCCAGAGGGTGTCCATGCTGCTAGTCCCAGACCACATGTGGTGCTAGGGAAAGGGACCCCAACTCAAAACATTCAACCTCTGTGAACAAGCGAATTGGTCACTTTGGAGTGTCAGCTCTCATTCTCCAGCACAGCCAGTGGAGGGAGAGGCGTGAAGGGAAATGCAATTCACATTCCTGAAATGCACAAAGAGCAATTCAGCTCCACCTTTCCCCTCTTCCTGCCAGAAGGCGGGAGCCACGCAGCCTCTTGGGTGTGAAGGGAAAACTAACTGCCCTACTTCACCCCATTCCCTGCCTTCAAGCATACGCCCAGTGGAGAGAACGACACAGCTAGGGACAGCTGCCTTTGACCTTCAGCAAGTTGCCCAGCTCCCAGCCAGGCTTGCGAGCAGAGGGAGACAGGCAGCCACTGTTTCCGAGGGGCACTGCCTGCCTGCTTCTCCCCCCTGAGGCATGCTCCCTGGAAGCTGCCGGGCAGGAGAGAGAGTGGGATAGAGCAAGTCAAGAGGCAGGGGGAAATTAGGATGCAGGGGAGACAGCAGCCGAGGGCTCCCAGTCACCCAGACACACACCCAGCAGGGTGGAATGTCAGTGAGCCTCAAAGGGGGGGGAGGGTGCCAGTGGGTGTGAACCTAGAAAGCAGGAGGCCAGAAGGGTAAAAACATTCATTTTTTCCATTCGATTATTTCTAAAATACCAATAAGAAAAGGAGGAGAAAAATCCTACTTCTTAGATGAGTTGGCAGGGCAAGAGGAAAAAACTGAAAATCGACTTATAAAAGCCAAGGGAATCATTTAAGGGTGTGGAGGGGGGTGGGGAGAGGTTGGTACAAATCCTGTGCTGAAAACGAAGACATGCCTTGAAAAGTGGCCAAGAATTAGTTTGTAGTAAGGTCTAAGAAGCTGAAGTGAGGCGCGGAACAGGCAGGGGCACCTGGCGGCCCCTGAATGAAGAAGGGCGGGCGACTCCCCGTGACCCACCCTCTGCCACCCGCCCCAGCCCACAGGAGGGTGCTGGACAGCAGCACGCAGTCCAGGGAGGCGGCTAAGGTGGAAGAAGATTCTTGATTCAAGTTGAAGTTTCAGAGCTTCAGTTTCTACACAGGCTGAACGCCTCAATTCGGACCCTGAAGATTCCTTAAGCGTGTTGTAACAGCCTCTGATCTGGCCTCCTGCTTCCTGTCCTTCCCACACTCCAAACCCTACTCCATTTTGCCACAGGGTGATCCTTCTGAAACACAAGTGGAATCACACTGCTCAAAACTTTTTTCACAGGTCCCCATTGCCAACATTGGACATTCCAAACTTCTTAGCATGGCATTCGATGCTTTCCACAGCCTTGCCCCAGCCTACTTTTCCAGAGTCATCTCCAGCTGCTCCTCGCCCCCATCCCCACCCCAAAACAGCCGCCCTGCAGTCCAGCCACGGCCACGAAACCACACCATTCCTCTCCAGGCCGTGAACTTTCAACTCTTCTGCTCCTTTGCACGAGGCTACAATTCCCCATGCAGCATACCTTCCAAACAAGCCCCATTTACCCTTTTAAAAGATATACCAATTTAAAGTTTTCAAAATAATTCATGCACATAATTTAATTTTTTTTTAAAGTGCAGAGGATTTCAAATGCAAAGCAACAATGTCTTGCTTCCTCTTCCCTTTCCTCTTCCCCTTGTCTACTCCCTCTACCAAATAGCCTCCCGCGCTCCTTGAACTTTCTCTCCTGGTGGGATCTTAATTTCTCTAGAAAGTATTTCTTGATTTTTATAAAGCTATTTCTTAATTTAGCAATTTTGCGTAGTGTTTATTGCATTCTGTTTCTAATAAATGAGTGTGTAGCACACATAGAACGTACCACTATTTTCACTTTCCTGGTGGAAACCTTTAGTAACTGTAAGATAGGTCACCAGAATAATGACTGTATAGTAAGAGTAAGAGCTCAGGCTCCAAAGCCAGACCGCCTGGGTCAAGATCACTAACTTACTCCATACCACTTTCGAGATCTTGGTGGATCGATTTAACATCTCTGTACTTACATGTCTTCAAACACATCTGAGGATATAGAGTGTTTCCTTTCTCTGTAAAATCTATATTTGTTTCTCTCTAGACCTGCACAAAACTGTCATCTGATTTTCTCTTCATTACTATTCTAGGTTGAAGGTACTGCTTCCAGCATTTTATGTCTGCCTCTGACTTGCTCTACTCCTTCATTTTGTCGAAGTGTGTTCTCAAATGACCTCCAGAAAAAAAAAAAAAAGGAATTAAGCCTTCGGACTCCTCATCTGTCTCAAAATGTCTTTTTTTCTGCCTTCAGAATTTATAGATATTTTGCTGAGTATAGAATTCTAGTTGAAAATCATTTTCCTTCATCATGTAAAGCAGTTAAAAACCGGCTTCTAGTAGGTTGCCATTATTTCTTTTCTACTCCTCTCTCTCAGAAAACATTTACGATCTCTCTTTTTATTATCAGTGGCTCTGAATTTTATAATGTTGCACTTGCCAACTTTTATTTATTACAGTGAGTAATAGGTGAACACGTCTTAAATTTTATAGCCTCCAACTCTGGGAATTCTCTTGCCATGTTTCTCGGTAATTCCTTCCCACACTTCTCCTTTGTCTCTTTTGGATCTCCTATCAGCTAGATGTTGATGCCCTAAGTTGTTCTGTTTCACCTTTTTTTGTTCATTTTTTACTCTCTTTTTGTTTTTCTTTTCCTCTCTTTTATCCTCCAACTTTTTAATTAGCATTTTCCTAGCATCCTCTTCTTTTAACTGATGCCATGTCTTCATAAATGTCCCCGAGGATACACATTAGAGTTTCTTTCAAGCTCCTTATGCACCCTGAATTAACTCTTATTTTCGAGTGGAGTCACTTTCAGAGTTTCCTCAGATCACTACCGACTGGTGGCCCCAGCAAAGTGGGCTGTGAACTCAGAGTACACTGGCAGGCCTTGCGGACTCTCGGGCTCCACTCACGGTGAGTGGGGATGGCCGCTGGTGTGGTGTTAGATCCCACCAGGAACTGGTTGTTCCATTTCTTTAGAGAGGAACAATTGTTCCCCATGCCCTCAGGGCAGAAGAGTGGAGAGTTTCTCTCATCCCAAATCTCACTCTTGCCCACCATCTAATCCAGAGTTTTGAGTCCTCTAGATTGAGAGTGTTGAATCCTTCCAGGGTCCTGCAAGAGAAATCAGCCCTTGCCCACCATCCCCACTGCATAGCTTCTTCTCTGCACCCTGCCCTGCCCACCCCATCAGCTGTTCATCCTCCATCTGCTCCTACGATCCACACATCCACACTACCGATCAGCCTCTGAAGACCCTCTCCATGTTCCCTCAATTGTTGGAATTTGATACCAGTTTTTATTCCTTTGACATCATGGCAAGAGGTCTCCAAAGGTAAAGAAAATAAATGTGTATTTCAAGAAATCAGAATGAAAATGGCAATTCTAAAAGTGTCCTGAGAGAAGGTACAGATCCCCTGAAAAGGAACAGGAATCCTTAATATCAACACCGGGTTCCGGGCAATAGAATAATTTTTCAGTGTTGAAAGACAAACCTTACACCTAGAATTTTAACTCCAATTAAATTATCTTTAATAATTTGGGGGCAAAGTAATGATATCTCAGGCACATGGGGGAAATACTTAAATAAATATTATTTCTCAGAATTAAAGAAAATAAAAAACTTCCATTGAAAAGACTTATGAAATGTTATACAGCACAGATAAGCAGGGGATGGTCTGTACCTGGACACATTATAGTGAATTTATGACGTGTCAATATTGGCAGCAGAAGAAATTGAAATTTGCATAGATTCATAGCCATTAAAGAAATTAAAATATTAATCATTTTATGAGGCCAGTAAGTATAATATGGATTCCAAAACCAGATAAGAACAGTACCAGAAAAAAGTACAGTGTCTACACACATAGATAATTGTCTATTTAACATACACAAGAAACTCCTGCAAATCAACATGAAAAAGATTGGAAACCAAAAAGAAAAATAGGCAACACATGTAATATACAATTTAGAGAATGGATGTCAAGGACGAGATGAGCTATGTCACCTTCCTAGAAGTTAGAAAAATACAAATTTAAAAGCAGTGATATATAATTTTACACACATCCAGTGTACAAAGGTTAGAAAACCAGGTAATACCAAGTGCTGGGGAAGATTCAGGGACATAGGCTCATTCATGCATTGCTGGAACAGTTTCAAACTGGCACAGCCCTTCCGGAGAACAACCAGGCAGGATGTAGTAAAATTAAATATTTGTATTCCTTATGGCCCAGTGAGTTCCCAGGGAAGCTCTTGCCAGGGTCCATAGGGGCACATGCACAGGGTATTTGTTCCATCATTAGGACGACATGTGTGAGTCAGGGATCGAGGTGGGGGTTCGAGAGGGGAGGGGTGCAGTCGCGGAATGGGAGTGAAGATCAGGAATGAAAGGGAAAAGGCCAATAACTGAAATAAAATCAGCAGGCAACCTTGCATAGCCTGCTTCCGGCAGCGTGGCCAACGAATGTGTTTAAGATGCTCTCTGTCTGCATCTGAGGTTCCACAAAGCACAAATCACTGTGCACAAGCATTTATCTAGCACCTGGGTTCCTAACCTGGGTCAAGGCGCTGGTAGAAATGAAAGGAGCAGCTCTGCCACCTGCTGCACCTGCTTCCACCAAAGCGGTGAGCTGTGGAGCAGATGTGACCTCCCAGCAGACTCCCTCCCCTCACCTCTCTGCACACCTGGCCTCTAGGGAAACAGAGGAAGCCTCACCCTCCATAAATAAGCCCCTCCCTGGCCTCAGTAATCTCCAGGCTTAGTTTGTCCCAGGGCTGCTAGCCCATTTCCCACCCAAATACCATTTCCTGCCGCAGAGCCTTGTGGAGCGGGTTCTTCAGCCCCTGAGCCATCCCTGCCCACGTCACACTGGAGTCAACCGGATCAGCGTGAACGTTTGAGCATCGCTGCAGCATCGCGGAGGAAGGGCTAAGGACCCAGGAGAAGGTGCAATCCTGTGTTTTCCAGGGAAAATAAATTATTTTAGCATTGATAGCATCTGACCCTCCTAGGTAATCAAATTTCTTTATCTAGAAACCCCACCTCCCACAGATAAGGACCGGAAACCGGCCTGTTGAAATAACGCAGCAGCACACAAAGGTGAACTTAAGAGCCGGTAAAATCAAGAGAGAGAGATTTTTTTAATAGGAACACTGCCAGCCCCTTTTATCTTGCACGTGCCTGCCCCAGACTTCTCTTTTAAGACCGAATCCTCTTGTTTTTCTATTTTCCCTAGATTCCCACTCCATGGATCTTGCCTCGCCTGGTCCCCAGCTCAGAGACACACACTCCACCATCTCCTTTGACCTACCTGGAGTGGGGACCCTCAACACTGGACTTCTCAGGACTTCACCCAGACCACAAAATGGCCCTAGGTCCTTCGCAGCTTGCCTGTTCTCAGCTACCAAATGGACAGTCGGCATGCAGCACTCATTCAGCTTGTGCTGTGGGCAGAGCTTCGTGCTTAAGGCCTTATCGAGAAAAAGCATAGAAATAGAGGTTATAGGCCCTGCCCTTATAGTGTGTGAACAGGTGTCTGTGGGCCACCCATTCAGTTCAAACCAGAATCCTCAGCACTTTCGTATACATTTCTTCATTTATCTTCACAGTCACCCCAGGAGTTAAAGCCCCATTTTCTCAGTTTTCCAGAGGAATGAGCTGAGCTTCTCATAGGTTAAGGAACCTGCCTCAACTAACAGCCGGAAAGTGACAAATCCAGGACTTCTGACTCAAAGACTTCTCAAGACACCATAGTTGCATTAAAGAGAATCCATCCTGCTTGGAAATACATAGGACTGTGCCCTGAAATAGACTCAAAGTATTTTCAAAATAGCATGTCAACAAGAACAAATGCATAAGAAAATAAATAAACTCTGAGCTTGTGTGTTCTGGTCTCTTCTGTAGAAAAAAGGCTTCGACAGTGAAAGATTCCTAAAGGAGGTAAATCTGAAATCTAGTTTGAAAGAACAGAGCCTACAGATTGGCAGAGAAGAGAAAATAAAGTTGGAATTAGCATGTTCTCCTAAGGTTACATAGACATTCCTACCGTCCGTGGAACAAATTTTCCACTCTGTCTACCAGAGTGAGAGGAATAGTGCTTAAACGTGGCAGGGTGGATTCAGGTTAGTACCAAAAATATTTTTGGTGATGAGGTGGTTAAATACCAAACCATTTCATTAAAGGAAGTGGTGAGATGTAGATTTTTTTCCCCCTAGGATGATTTTGGCTTACTCCTGCTGGGGACGGGAGATGGAACACGTGAGCTTTGAAACGTCATCTGCAAGTGGCAATTCTGTGTCTATTAAGATAACTTCATTATGCTCCGATAAAAAAGGGTTCAGGGTAACCCACATAACAACAAACCATTGCTCAAGCCCAGACCCTCCCGGAGAGCCGCTGCAACGTAGTTTCTCCCCTTTCCTCCCAGGTTCCCATATCCTCTGACAAGCAGGAACCAGAAAGGGCCTGAGTCACCAGCTCACGTGACTGAAAGTGCACACGAGGCCTCTCTCCACACTTGGCACGGCCACATGAAACCGAAATCGCCTGTGCCCTGCGAGCCGAGGAGCACTCAGCAGTTACAGGCTGGGTCAGGAAACATCTCGGGGCTGCCGTCCAGCCGTCCGAGCTTTAGATTTAGCCACAGAAGAGGATATTTGCAATGGCCCCGCCCCTGTGCCCCAGCGGCTGTTCAGGTGGAAGGTTTAGTTAGCTCACTTGTTTGTTCGCTGGTTAGTTGATTAGTTGGCTGGTTGTTTGGTTGGTGGGTGAATTGGTTGGTTAGTTAATTGGATGGCTAGTTGGTTAGTTAGCTAGTTCTCCGTAGAGCACAAGGGTATACTCCACCCCTAAGGAAATGACGTTCTTTCACAGACCCATTAACAATTAATTCCATACCCCTGTGGGAAAGCAGCCCTTGAACCCAGACACCAGGAAGAAACTCTTCTCTTCCTGCTCTAATCATTTCCATTTTCCCAGGAATCCTGGACTCAGAGACTATTCAGATTAGCCAGACCTTAGGAATCTAGTGCAATCCCATCATTTTCCAGGAAAGGAAGCCCAAGCCCAGAGAGACGAAGTGACTTGCCCAGGGCCACACATCCAGGCGGTGCTCTTCGCCTGAGAGTACCTTCACCTGCACACCGCCCAAGGCAAAGACGAAGGTACTAGGCCATGTCCTTCTTGTGTTTCAAGCAGTGAGGTTTGCTTAAGATTGGCAAGTATAGTTTTAGACATCTCTCCTTCCTATCTGCATCCCAACCACTACCACCATCACCAAACACATAAATTGCCCGTTCTGCTTCTGTTTCCGTGAGATTTTTATTTTCTAGGCGCCATCGGTTCGTTCCTTCTAGCAGAAATGGAGATGGCTTCCTGACACACAGCTGGCGGCGGCCACCCTGGGCAAGCTAAGGCTGCACGGCTAATAGACAGTTTTTGCCATTCTCACCTCCCAAATCCCAGAGCCCATCTCCTCACCACCCAAGTGGATCAGTCAAGTGTAGACAATGTGGGATGATTGAAAGAGCCTGGGCTTTCAAATCAACAGGCCTAGATATGTAGTAGCTGTATGGTCTCACTCAAGGCGTTCAATGATTGGCATCTTTAAATTGGGGACAACAATGCCACGGTGCCGCCATGAGAATGGAATGAGATCACATTTGGGGAAAGCCCTTTCGGAATTGTTGTGAGAGGAAACGTAAGGGATTTTCATTACTGGCTTCAGGCTGCCCGGGGCTTGACTGTGCAGTAGAGTTCACGGCCCAAAGGAAGGGTGTCCACAGCTGGGCTGGGCCAGAGGCGGGGCTGGGGACTGGAAACTCGCGTTCCTCCACCTGTGCACACAGGAAAGCGCCTCTTCCCACAGCCTGCAGAGGGGCACAGCTGGGGCCAGCTGCAAGCCCAGCCCCACGACGCTGCTGCTCCCTGTCAGTCCTAAAGCTGCCTTGCTTTCTTCTTTCTCCTTTTTTTTTTTTTCTTGATTCTCATGGCTCTGGAGCATTTGGAAGAGGCTGTGTCACTACAGACAAGCATCTTGCCCCAGGGCAACAGCTCATACTTTTCCCCAGTCTGAGCTTGTGCTGGTGGAGATTAGATTATTGAAGATGTGGACGCTTGTTCCTTATGACTCTACGGCCTTCACGCACCCAGCTTCCCTCCCACCCCAGAATCTTCCGCAGCCTTGACAAGAAATGATCATCACCTGCCTGCCTAATGCTGATGCCTCACCCTCCTTCTTCATCTCAAAAGACTGTTCCCATAGGTCTCAGAGACCGGGCATCCTCTGTCACTCAAATGAGCCCCACCCCCTACTTCCTCACTTCTTCCAGAACCCTCCTCCCTCTGCACAGCAGGCTCTGTGTCCTCCCTTCTTCACGGAGGCACTGTTCTCTCTGCTCAGACTTTCTTCCCTTGGCTTATGAGCACGTTCAGACTTCTGATAATTTGAGAAATGTTCCTTGATGTTGCTTCCAGCATTTCACTCGATCTACAATCCTGTTTTTATTTTCTTTCATTGCCACACTTCTTACACCAGTGGTCTGTTCAAGCCATCTCTTCTCATCCTGAAACCAGTATCTTATTCTACCTCATGCTCTGTAGGAACTTTGCTCCCAAAGGTCACCAGAGAGTTGTCTAAAGGCCAGTGCCTAAGTTTCCATCCTTCTTCTCTGCAATGTGGATGATGCACCCAGTGGGGTTCACTTCTCCTGACGCTTCGGTGACACTGCACAGCCCTCGAGTCTCTGTCTGCCCCTCTGTCCCCTGTGTCAGTCCCTACTCCTTTACTGCCTCCTTAATATAGACACGGTCAAGAGTCAGTTCCCAGGGCCTCTGCTATTCTGTTTATTCTCTTTCCCTTGTTTATCACATTTAATATTCTTAACCCAAAAGGTGTATTCAGCAAAATACTATAGATGATATCATATTTCATGGTAAAATCTTAAAAGCAATTACATGGGTGGTGATTTCATTTTGAAAGTGTGTCCAAAATCTGTGTGTCCGTATATGACCACTCTGACCTGCACGTGTCTATTGGATATTGTCCTCCTCAGGGTCTTCACAGTGATTTAATATGTCGAACATTAAACTCATCATCTTTCCGGAGTCCCTATTTCTGTTAACAGTACAACTTCTCTCTTAACTAATCATTTAGGTGCTAAACTTAAGAACCATTCCTAGTTCCTCCCCCTCTCTCATTTCCGAAAGGGAAGAACACAAGCGAGGATGAAATACGAAGTGTGAGTAGGAGTTGACTAGACAAATGCAGGTGGGCTGCTGGGAGCAGGAAGAAAGCTGCTTCCCGGGGGAGCAATTTATTCAAAGACTATTTGGTTGGAAGGACCACAGAAGGTTCGAGAAACTGAGAGAAGCCACTGAGGCTGGAATTGAGAGGGTAAGCGGAGGCTGGAAAGAGGGGGCTGGCCATGTCAGACCTGGTCCCCAGGGTCAGTTGTTTGGTTGGACTCCATCCTGAGTCCAACAAGGAGTAAGCACAGAGTTCTTGCTACTGCTCACTCCGACGACAGCAGTGGGCTCCTGCCTGAGATGCTGGCTTCCTTCCCCCGTCTGTGCTGCCTGTCATCACACAGGTCAACCCACCAACCTGTCTCTCTGGATGTACTTTCCAACACCATCTTACACAGTTTACACATCACGGCCAACCGATCTGCCCTTTGGCCCCTGGGCTGTCCTGTACTTTCCTGACCCTGTGCCTCTGCTCGCCTTCCTCCTCTTTGGCTTCTACTGCTCTCATGCTGCCCACCATTGAAGGGATCACTTAAATCCAACATTTTCTGGAAATCATAAAGCTTCTGACCATCCTAACTTAACACGGCTCTCCATGCTGTCGATAACCATGACGTTTGCCACTTACATATTGCAAGAGCCTGGGTATTACAGCCAGAAAGTCTTGGTTTGAATGCTGGTTTTGAGCAAATCACTTAATTCTAGAAGCCTCGGATATCTAATCCATAACATGGATGAAATCATTGTACTTATCCTGTAGAGCTGTTGGGAGAATGAAATCAGAATACATTTCTGAAGCATCTGAAAGAGTGGCCGGTACACAGTAAACCCTGAATACTTGTTATTCACCTGCCCCCTTCTCTTCTCTAAGGAAATGGGAGACTTTGTGAAGAAAGGGACTATTTATCTTTGTATTTCTACACCTGACACAATAGGTATCTAACCAATAATGTTAAATGACTGAATATGTTGAACAAATGTTCAAAAGCGTTGAATTGTTTAATCAGGTGGAATGCAACATCTGCAAATATTTTAATTAACATATCACCTTAACAGATTAAAGGTGGAAATCTGATCATCTCTATAGATGGAAAATAGCCAAAATTTAGCGCTGTCATGAAAAAAGTCTTACTATGAATAAAATGTAATATTCTTAATCCAAAAGGTGTGTTCACCAAAATACTATAGATAACATCACATTTCATGGTAAAATCTTAAAAGCAATTACATTAAAGTCAGGAATAAGAGAAGGATGTTTGTATCAGCATTTCCATTCAGTGCTGGAATCCTAATCAATGAAATAAGACAAGGATTAGAAAAAGAAGACTACAAAGTAAAAAAGGAATTTATAAAACTGCCCCTATTGACAGAGGATAGGAATATCCATAGAAAATCTATATAGAAAATATCGATAAAATTAATAGAAGAATTCAGCAGTATTATTAGAAGCAAAATCAACATATAAAAATCAATAGAATATATTCATACGATGGACCATTATTCAGCCTTAGAAAGGAAGTATGATACATGCTACAACATGAAAAAAAAACTTTAAAGTATTATGCTAAGAAGCCAGTCACAAAAGACCACATAGTGTATGATTCCATTCATATGAAAGTCCAGAATAGGGGAACATAGAGTCTATGGCCATACCACCCAGAATATGTCCAATCTCTTCCCAAATCAGGGATAAGGAGGGTGGGGCCTGACTAGTGCTTGGACGGGAGAAATATGTAAAGATAGGAAGTAGATTAGTGGCTTTTTAGGGCTGGAGGAGCTGGGGAGGGTCAGAATGGAGGTTAGCTAAAGGACACTGGATTTCTTCCTAAGATGATAAAAATGTTCTAAAATTGACTATGGAAATGTTTACATATATTTTTGAATATACTAAACTAATAACCATCGCATTGTACATTGTAAATGGGTGAATTGTATGGTATGTGAACAATAAAGGTATTAAAGTTAATAGATGGCTAAAAATAAGTAATAAACAATTAGAAAACATAATGGGTAAAACACCCCATTCACAAAATCAACAAAAATTGCGCAATGTCTACAGATCTAATAAACATTGTGTAAAACCTTTATGGAGAAGATGACAATGCTAAAGCAAGAAAAGACCTGAATGAATGAAGAAATCAAACTTGTTCATGGATGGAAGACTCAATATTGAAAAGACATCAATTTTCTCTAAATAAATCTGTGAAAGAAATATGAGTCCATTCAAATCTTTATTTGATCCTAAAATTCATATGGAAGGAAAAGGGGCTTTAAAATAGCCAAGATACTCCTGAAGGAGATAGATAAAGTGAGGGACAGAGTTTGCTCTATCACCAATTAAGACTTTTTGTAAGTAGAATTATCAAGACAGAGTGCGTTGGAAAGTGATGGACAGATAATCCAATAGAACAGAGAGCTCAGAAACAGACCATCATATAAACTAAAATTTGATAAATGACATAAGTGACCTTAAATAAAACTTAGCGGAGAAAAGATGGCACATGTAATAAGTGGTCCTGATACAACTGAGCACCCACGAAAGTTTATCTCTCCTCCCACCAGCCACAGACAAAAATTCCAAATGGATTAAAACATAAATTTGAAAAGAAAACTTCACAAATTTTAAAAAAAATTGGGAGAATATCTTCCTGACCTCAGAGTAGAATCTTTCTTAGACAATACAAAAAAGCATTAACTTTAGATGAAAAAAATCACAAACTTGATTAAAGTGGGCTTTTTAAATTTTGTGTTATTCCAGATGTTAAAACAAAATGAAATGACAAATCACAGATGAAGAGACTATATATTTTTAATGCATATAATCAACAAAGGATTAATGCCCAGAAAGTATGAAATGCTTATATAATTCGATATGAAAGAACAAATAACCCAACATAAAAATAGTTAAAAGATACAATGCGAAATAAAGGAGAAAAACAAGTGGCCAATATATTACATGTATGAAAAACGCTGAACCTCACTAGAATTATAAAAATGGAAGTTTAAAAAAAAAGTAAAGCTTGTCAACACCAAATCTTCTCAAAGATACAGAAGAGAAACAAGAACTCTCATAAACTGCTGGTGAGAATGTAAATTGGCACAACACACTATGGGTTAAAATATGACAATATGAAATAAAATTAAGGATGTGTATTCTCTAGGACCCAGCAATTCTCCTTCTAGATATATACCTTTTAAAAAACTATAGCCCAGGTACACAAGGAGGCTCATTAAAAAAATTCTGCAGCATTTTCTATAATTGCCAAAAAAAAATCTAAATAGAAGAATAAAGTTATAATTAAATATCTATAGCAGTTAAAGCATATTAACATAGGTAAACGTCAAAAACTTAATATGGTTATTTGTTGATTAAAAATAAATAAATAGTAATTTTAAAATGTAATTTGGAGCAAAAAATCAAGATCTAAAAAGAAACCACCTCCTGAATGACACATACAATATGATACCATTCATACACATTTCTAAAATATGAAAAACAATACTCTAGTTTAGGACACATGAGTGTGTAGCAAAACTATAAAACTATAAAACTATAAACTATGTCTTGAGGGGGTGGGGGGCATGGGCAATATACATAACTGTAATATTTGTACCCCTATAATATGCTGAAATAAAAAAAAAAAAGAAAACCAACACACTAAAAAAAAACAAAAACAAAATCAAGATACAAAAAATAAATAAATAAATAAATAAATAAAACTATAAACTATAAAACTATAAACACATGCATAGGAATGACAATCAGAAGCCTAAAGAAGTGGCTCTTCTGGTGAGGACCAGAGAGAATAGTGGAGGGTAGCTATTAGGGGTGCAGGAATTTCTACTGGAGATTCAATTATTTCCAAAATGTTTTGCTAAATATGGCAAAATTTAAGATTTTAAAACTGATGGTGACTACTTCTCGGCCTCTTGGCTAAAGCCAAGTGTAAAGCTTGTAAAGAATTCTTAAAAACATTCTCTATTTATTTATATATGTTTGAAATATTTAACAATAATAAAAAGAAGTAAAAGTCCAAGTTTTTACAAATATGTTAGACAAAGAGGTAATGTCCTTTATATAGAAAGCCTCTTACAAATAAAGTACAAATAAATCCACCACGGATAAAAGAAAAAGTAATATGAACAGAGAATTCAAAGAATATAAATTATAAATAGTTAATTTACATTTTAAATCCATTATCATAGAAATTCAAATGGAAAATAAATAGGTATCATTTTCACATATTGTATTAGCAAAAATATTTTTCTTGGTAATACTCAATGTTGGCAAGGGTATGAATCCATGAGGTTATACACTGCTGGTAAGAGTATAAACTACTATTAATAGTCAGGAAAACTATTTGGCACTTTGGGTATAAATGGCCATTTTTTTTACCTTTCAATTAATTATACCTCTAGCTATATATCAGAAATAAAAATAAGAATATAATAAAGATTTGTGTTCAGAGATGTTATTTGCTACATTGTTTATAGTAGCAAAAAAAGGGAAAAAAGAAACATGAACATCCAATAATAAGGGAATGATTCCACAAATTTTAGATTATGGTTTACTCATAATAGAAATCATTATGTAGTCATTCACTTAAGATGATATTTCTAAAGAATTCCTAAAGATGTTGAAAAACAATTGTAATGTAGTGTTAAGTGGCAATATAGGGTAGAGATGTGTATTACAGTGTTACCCCCACTATGTAAATAGATGCAAGGGTCTTCATTACCCACATCTTCATATCTAAGTCTCCATAGTTGCAAGATTTCATGAAGTGTGAGAGGGAGTTTGGAGAGCTACACAAATCCTATGCAAAGCCACTAGCAAATGAGGATCTGAGCAGTTAGATCAATAAAAAATTGAAGAGAAAGTCAACGAGGATGATACAAGATGGTCCCTGCAAATGATCTGACCATTAAAGTCTTATGAGAGGCCATTGAGGATATTGATGAATTCTTCAAATATTTTTGAAAAAATATTCCTCCTTAATAATTGTGTTACCAAAAAAAAAAGTCAAATGTGAAGTGAAGCATATAGTATTAAGCTTTCATTTTCTTGGGGAAAATTGTCTGCCCACCCCACCCCAAATCACTTTATTTATTAACTTTTTTCCTAAGAATTGGGGTAAAATTGCAAGTATAAAAAATTTCATTTAAAAGATCTATACCCATTTTTATAATTTCTATCACATTTTGAAGATAAAAATCATAATCTTTTCAACTACCTATTGTGAAATTTTGATTCTCATTTTAATTGACTGACTTCAGATGATCCTAGGTTAACAAAGACTTCCTGATCATTATGTATAGAGGACAAATATTAGAACAACACTGTCCAATAGCAATTTAAGGTGCCCCACTCATGTATTAATAATTTTAAATTTTCTAGGAGCCACATTTTAAAATTTTAAGAAGAAATAGGTAAAATTAATTTTAACATATTGTATTTAACATGACTATCCAAAACATAATAATCTCAACATGTAATCACTATAAAAACTATTAATGAGGGTTATTTTTTTACCAAATCTTCATAATCCAGTGTGTATTTTACACTTACAGCACATCCCAACCTGAACTAGCCAAATGTCAACTGCCATCTAGAGTGCGTCTAGAAGAAAATACACCAAAATGCCTTTTAAAATGCATATAAAGCCCATGGTTATGTATGAATGAAGGGACTCGATGTGAGCATTTACTTTCATAATTTAAAATTATTTTTAACTTTGGCATTTAAATATCCCATATTGTTTACCTTTCTATTTTCTCTAATGAAGGTTGTTTTTCTATATCTCTCATTTCTGTCTTAAGTATTTAAGTAAGACATTGTATTTTTCTGTTTCTCTATATGTCCTTTGCTGGTTGCATTTCATTTCCTGCTTTGGATTTTCTGGTTTTCTAAGCAAATTATTTCAATCTTTTTCCAGCCTTTTCACTGGTATCCTGGCAAACTTTCCACTTCTGAGATCATTTCAAAGCAACTCTTAGCCTTGCCAAGTTAATTTCTTTCTACCATTCCCTTTCTCATGGATCAAGATCATTTTTTCTCACGTTATGAGAACCATATTGTTTTCTTACTGAATAAACAGTTCCCTTGGACTTCTCTGTCTTTTAAAAAATCCTCGCCACTGATCCTTTCAGTTATTGGAATCCACTTGGTTGGTATTCATTTTTTTTTTCTCCTATAGGTTTTCTCCTTTGTGTACTTCAGAATCATACATTGTATAATATATAAATGTATGGTCACTTTTAACTAAATTGCTAAGTTTAAATTCTCAAATACTCCCTGAGCAAGAGTTTCACATCAAGAATTGTGTTTTCACTCCAGTGGTTTGATTTCTCTGCCACTTGTCATAAAGGGCTTTTTCTCCTAAGAGAGCCTGAGAACTGCATCACTTCTGCGAGGTCTCCTTTCAAAGCAGATATGAGCAGAAATTGCTGGGCTATGCTACTGCATTCTGTATTGAAGAACCCTACGTAAGTTGTTCATAGAAGACTGTGGAGCTTGGTCAAGAGATTCTCTGTGTATCATTCTCTTAAGGCTAATTGCTGAATGGTACCTTTCTGACCTCCTTAAACTCCCTTATTTGGTTGAGAACAGAATTGTATGTAATGTAATCTAACTAATTTTGAATCTTTCCTGGACATTAGACAACTGGTACTCATTACTGTAAGAAATTACACTCTCAGAAAGTAGAAGAGTTCATTTAAATAATAGAATTGAACTGAAAGGAAAAAAGTAAAAAAGGTTGTGGTGGGAGGAGGTACTCAGGTGGCAGCTTACAGAATACTCACAGTTTCCCAAAGTGACCCAGCCACAGATTTATGAATGCTGAAAGCTAATTCCCTGCACATCTGCTCAGACACCCTCTGGGGCCACCCACAGAAAACCAGAAGTTGTGTTCTTTCTTCCTCCCACCCACCCCACCACCAGGGGTGGGAGAGCAGGGCTGTGAATAACAGCTTTTTAATGTAGGAAGTGGAAAAAAATAAAATAGAACAAACACTAGGATTGGGGTGAAATGAACCAATGATCACTTATATTTGATATGCATCGTGGGTAAAAGTGGTGAAACTTACAGATCGAATGGGATTATTTGTGAGAGGCTCCTTATTTGTTCATATTCTGCCCTTTCCAGGGCGGGAGGGGGTGGAGATTGGAAGGCACTCTGAAAGTGGTAACATTCTATATAAATGTTATAGAGGTATAGAAAGAGGTAAGGACGAAAAGAAAAAGGAGCTGAGAGGGAGGAATTTTATTTACATGTATCTCATTTGCAGCATAAGTTTCCTGCAGGGAGAAAAATGAGACAAAATATTGATTACAATTCAATGGAATTCAAAAAGCATTTATCGAGTACTTGTTCTGTGACAGCTTGTACTAGGTGCTAAGGTGAGTCACAAGAGTGATTAGATCTCTACATAAGGCGTCCCCATGTCCTCCCTTCTGCCTCCACGTGCCCACAGAGGATGGTCCAGTTCTGACGCCATGATGAGGCAGGAATTCACACCTGTCTGGAGCCCACACCAACCCAGGTGCCCTCTGCGCAAGCCCAGTCTGGAGCAGCCTCAGAAGGCAAGAACGATTCCAGAGCCCACTGGGGGCCTCAAGAGCAGACCTTGGTCTTGCGTTGTTGTCAGCTCCTCCCGCAGTGGTCTCTGGCTTCCCCGGGATTCACTCTGTCTTCTCGTCAACTCCTAATGGGGCTGGACTGGGGTTCCTGACCCAAGCCAGAAGGGAGTGTTTAGGGAGAACGGCCCCCACGGCCTGTAACAACGTTATCTAATACTATGTGGATTACTTGTCTCCGGTTGCTCTCTTCCCCAAGGAGGAGCAGAGATGCTGTAGCTTAAGAAAAACCCTTGCCTGGGGCTAAAGAAAAGAGAGGCAGAGTCAGGAGGAATCCCAGAGAACCTGGGTGGGGAGCCAGTTACTAGCTGTTTGCAACTAGGCAAACTGCTCAGCCTTCCATATCTCCAACGATGACAGCATTACCAACATCACAGGCTTCCACCGATGATTACACAGGGAGAGATCCCTCAACATTCTGGAAACGTCTAACACAGGTGTTAACCAATATTTATCAAATTGTAAAAGAGAATACCTGGATAGGTGAGAGGATAGATTTCTTAGGGAACTGAGGGTATAGGCTTGGACTGAACGAGTGGGAGACTAGATTTCTCCCAAGAGAGCCCCTGGAGATGAAGAAAGCACTAGACTCAGAAAGTTGGAAAGAAACGTCCAGGCCAATTAGGGAAACTATCTTAATAACCAGACTCTGCCCTTCACTTTGAACCTGTGATTACGGTGCTATAATCGTGTTTAACCTGAACTCTGCATGTTGCCTGTGCGAGAACCCGGCCAGGGGACGCCAGAAGACAGCCTGGAATCCGCTGCCGTCCTGGGCTCATGAGGCCGGGGAGGGTTGTGTTTCTGAAGCCATAAACATGGAAGGGAGGGGCAGCCCAGAGACAGACATCTGGCTTCAGTTCTACCACACCCTCCTCTCCATCCTGTCTGAAACTGCACCCCTGGGGCTGGCCTGAAGCTGGACCACATTCCACACAAGCTGGGGTGCAAAGTGCCTTCCCTGGACAATCACCCAGGAAAATTCAGTGTTTGCTTCTTGGGTCTCAGTCCTGAGCTTCTTTCCCCTTCACGTTGTTAATTTTGCAACATTCCTTGTTGCCTCTTTTCACCTAATAAAGCTGTGAGGACATAAATGAGGTGCCGAATTGCCAAGCAGGGCTGCAGTTGGACTGGCTGTGGTCCCTTGGATCTGACTCCTGGGAAATCCTAGAACCACCAGCTTTTTCCTCGTGTCTGTTTCCTCCTGTCCACTCAAAGCCAGTAAGAACACACACAGTCTCAGAAACATGCCTCAATTTGGCAGACAGTTGCAAATTCTAGGGAGCTACTTCTAAGCAACTAAAGCAGTAAATGTTAATATGCAAACTGCAGTTAATTACCTTCGGATAATTAATCCAGGTTAATAATAAAATGAATAATATTTAATATTTATATAGCAGGTTAAAGTTTACAAAATGTCTTATACCTATTGCCTCATTTGATAATGAAAGCTACTCAGTGAGCCAGGTATTTATGGTAGCCCGTGGCTCCCGTGGCTCCCGATGATCCTTGCCCTTGCCCCCACCCCGGGGCATTCATGCCCTTCCGTGGCCACTCCCACATTGATGAAGGCTGACTGCACAGCCAATAGGAGATTGCAGAAATGATGGGCGTGGCCTCCCTGTGCCTCATACTCTCTTGGGTCACTCCCTTTGGGGGAAGCCAGTTGCCATCTTGTGAGAGTGCTCAGCGGCCCAGCGGGGACGTTCACATACCAAAGATCTCAGGCCTCTTGACAACAGGCACAAGAAACTTGGAAGTGGATCCTCCAGTCTCCATCAAGCTTCAGATAACTGCAGCCACTCCAGACATTTTTAAATAACAGCTTTATTAAAATATAATTCACATACTGTATAATTCACCCAGCTAAAGGGTACAATTCACTGTCGCGCCCGCCTCGCCAGCAAGGAAGACACGGCAACTGGAGTTCTTCTGACAGCGCTTTAATGGGGTTCCCTTTCTTCTTACATGTTGCGGAGACCCCGAACGGGGAAGCACACACGCTTTTAAGGCCTTGGCGGAC